>JACCID010000179.1:0-251998 GCA_018906775.1 Sycophila sp. Sp_5
CTATTTCTTATGTGCTATTATAGGGAAAATATAAAAGCTGTTTAAATGGCTTTTATCGTATTTAAAGTTAATTTCTTTTTAATCTCTCTTTATTTTTATAGGTTTGTATAAGTCGCATCACGATAATAGTATCTGACAGTCATATTTTATAGGGTACTTTATAGGTTAAATTCGAAAAATAAGGGAATCATTTTCAACAATTTATCGGGATATATAATGCATTATACATAAAGTAGTATATCAGCCAACTATAATTTATAGAAATTGCAAACGAGTGTTCATTGATTCGCTTGCTATACCAATAGAAATTTGTTGTTAGTTTAAATTCAATAGATAATTTAATTTTTCGCGGTATTGTATTCGTTACTAGTTTCAATACGGTTGTTATGTATGATCACCTTGAACTTGCTAGTTCTCATCCCTTTCGTTCTCGAGACTCCGAAGCCACTGGACGCACGCTCTTTCACTAAGGATTATATTATATCGAGGCAATTATATTCAAGTTTATCATACAAGAAGTATTATTTATTCTAATCGGCCTCACCAGAATCCACTCACCTAACATCAGGTTATGGGCCCAGAATTTCAAACCAAGTAAAAGAAAATTGAACAAGTTTTTTTTTTCCTCCGATAATCAAAGTGAGTACGTCCGACATCTTGTTTTCGAAAACTTGAACAGCAACTGAAATGCCTCCGAATTAGAGCCGACAAGAGGATAACAGAATGGCTAGTCGATAAAATTTCAGTTCTCCGTTTCAACCCTTAGAAAAGTTGTGCGGACGAGAGAACTACAGAACATGGGCAGTTGCAATGCGTGCATATCTCGAGGTCGAGGACCTTTGGGACACCATCGAGGCTCCGATAGGCGGCCAAATTTCCACGGACACGAAGAAATTACAGAAGGCGCGAGGCCGAATAATATTGGCCGTGGAACCGGACATTTACGCTCACATAGAAAATGCTGCCACGCCTCAAGAAGTATGGAAGAGTTACTAAAAACATACGATGATCAAGGTCTGGCTAGAAAAGTAAGGTTATTGCAAGAAGCAACTACCACTAAATTTGAAAATTGCAAATCCATGGAGGATTATGTTTCCCGCGTCATTTCCGCAACGCGAAAATTAACGGCTATCGGCACAAATTTATCAGACGAATTAGTAGGGGCATTATTATTAGCCGGTTTGCTAGCATATTATCAACCAATGATAATGGCATTAAGCAGTTCCGGGAAAGACATCACGGCCGATTTTGTAAAGACGAAGCTTCTAGAAGCAAGCCCGGCAGATATAACAGATAATTTTGAAACGCGTGGTCTCTCTGCGCACGCGTCATATCGTCCCTTTCGGTCGCGCGGATTTGCACACAGAGGGAGCAGAGATTACCGTAGAGGTGGCCGAGGCAACGACAGACAACAAACCGACATAAGTAAAGTCAGATGCTTTAATTGCAACAATTATGGACATTACTCAAGTCAGTGTCCACAGCCGCAAAAGAAGACCAACGCATGCACAGCAGAAGCCGCAGATGAGAGTGACGACGAACAGCCTGTGTGCGCGCTTTTTTTCTTCGCTTTCATGGCGAGAAACTCACGCATGGTTAAATGGACCTCATGCGCTTGTTGCTTTAAGTAATTTACAAAGAGACTGTCAGCTTGATTGGATCCTGGGCTCCGGTGCGTCTGTACATATGTGCGCAAGTCTACAATCAGTCAAGTTACTGCAGCTAATAAAACCAAAGTGTCTGTGCGTGGCGAAGGTGATATTATGTTGAAAAGAAGTAAAGTATCTCAAGGTGCAAGATTGTCTTTTATGTTGTGTAATGTTTTATATGTACCTGAACTAACGGTTAAGCTAATATCTGTGAGTGCAATCACAAGAAATGGTGGAAAAGTCAACTTCTCTGGAACTAAGTGCAGTATTATAAATCAGCAAAACCAAGTATTACTTGAAGGACTATTAAGCCCAAATAATGTTTTTAAATTAGATCTCACACCAAGTTTGGTCGAGTGCTCCAGTGAAAAAATGGTAGCACTCAGAACAACAACACATGGCGATATTGAGTTATGGCACAGAAGACTAGGCCATCTCAACATAGAATATCTAAAGCAGCTTCGCCACTCAGCTGTTGGTGTTCAATTTATAGACAATCATTTAAATCAATGTGAGATCTGTGTTATGGGCAAAACAGTTAGTAAATCATTTAAACCAAACAGTAAGCGTGCTACGTCTCTCCTTCAACTGGTGCATAGTGATGTTTGTGAAGTTGAAGACTTATCCATAGGTAAAGCCAAATATTTTGTTACTTTTTTGGACGATTTCTCAAGAAAAGTTTTTGTATATTTTATCAAAAAAAAGGATCAAGTGCCCAGTATTGTAGATGATTTTATAAGACTAAGTGAAAATCAAACAGCTAAAAAGATTAAAGTGTTAAGAACAGACAACGGAAAGGAGTACGTAAATTCAACGCTTAAATCTATACTTAATAAACATGGCATCACACATCAGACCTCTGTACCATATCAGCCCCAAGAAAATGGACGTGCTGAAAGAGTAAATAGAATTCTTTTAGAAAAGACTAGCTGTATGTTAACGGAAGCTGAATTACCAAATAAGTTCTGGGCTGAAGCTATCTCGACAGCATGTTATCTGACTAATAGAAGTCCAAAGAGGTGTTTAGGTGGACGAACACCAGAAGAGCTTTGGACGGGTACGATACCTGATCTCAGTCATTTAAGAATCTTCGGTTGTAAAGCTCTATCGTTCATACCCAGTCAATTCAGAAAGAAAATTGAACCAACGGCCAAACCAGCTAAGATGATAGGATATCATGAGGACCAACGGAGTTATAGATTATGGAGCGATGAGCAACAAAAGGTTTTTACTGCAAATAATGTCAAGTTCTTTGAAGACTTTAAGGTATCAAAAACTATTAAGCCTATTGTATACTTACCAGTGGAATCTTCAGATCCTACTGATGATGTGGACAACCCAGATAACCTTAAAGATATTCAAGCTGAAATGCATCCTGCAGAAGATAACCTATCAGGTCAGTCTAATAAAAGATCACTTGAAAAAACATCCCAGCAGCAAGGTACGATACTGACAAGGTCGGCGTCACTCAAGAGGCAGCGAGAGGATAAAGAAAGCTTCCATGAGGAAGTGGAGGAAAACTCAAAGATTAGATCTCAACGTAGAAGAGTGAAACCAAAGCACTTGGACGATTATGTGCTTTACAGCTCAATTGTTGAATCCGATGAACCAGAAAGTTACCAACAAGCAATGTCTGGTCCAGAAGCAGATCAATGGTTAGAGGCAATGCGTAGTGAATATAGATCTATCATAACTAATAAAACATGGGAGGTGTGTACGTTACCTGCTGGAAGTCCAGTTGTAGGCTCAAAATGGGTATACAAGAAGAAAATATCAGATGATGGAACTACAAAGTATAAAGCCAGATTAGTGGCTCGAGGCTTTTCCCAGGTAAAAAAATTAATTATGATGAGACCTACTCACCTGTTGTTAGATTTTCATCTCTTAGATTATTGTTTGCATTTGCTGCTAGAATGAGTCTAGACATCTACCATATGGATGTTGAAACCGCCTTTCTGCATGGAGAAATCACCGAGATTATTTATCTCCAACAACCAGAGGGTTTTTCTTCGAGAGAATACAAAGGTAAAGTCTGTTTGCTCAAAAAGGCTATTTATGGGCTAAAGCAGGGCAGTCGCAATTAGAACCTCAAATTGGATCAAGCTCTTAAGAAGATGAATCTACGCCAGTCTAGTTTTGATGCATGTATTTATAGTTTTTACACAACAAACAAATGCATAATCGTTGCTTTTTTTGTGGATGATCTCATCGTTATGATCAACAGCATAGATTTTTATTCACATCTTAAAGAAAATCTAATGCAGAACTGTATGTTAAAGGATTTGGGTCCAATTAAGAAGTGCCTAGGAATACATGTCCATCAAAACAAATCTGAAGGTGTCATCAAGCTTGATCAGACAGACTACATTGAATCCATACTGAGGAAATTTGGCATGGCTGAATGTAGGAGTGTAAGTACACCCATGGAAATTAACCTCAACAATCTCTCTGAATCACCTACGGAGGTGTCAACTTTCAACTCAGCTGATATACCGTACCAGAATGCAATAGGAGCACTTCTCTACTTAGTTCAATCTACAAGACCCGATTTGGCTTATACAGTGAGTACATAAAGTCAATTTAATCAATCATACAAGGAGTCCCACTGGATGATGGTAAAGAGAGTACTAAGATATTTACAAGGTACAAAAGATTTAAAGTTAACTTACAGAAAGGATGAATGTACTGATATTTTAGGCTACTGTGATGCAAGTTGGGCCAACCATCCAGATGATCCTCGATCAACGTCAGGATACATATTCACCTTACAAGGAGGAGCAATAAGCTGGTATAGCAAGAAACAACCTACAGTAGCATTGTCGAGCACCGAGGCTGAGTATATGTCATTATCTACAGCTACACAGGAGGCCATATGGTTAAATAGAATTGCACAAGAGCTCGTTATTGTACCTATTAACAATACCATTAAATTGCACTGCGACAATAAGGGAGCAATTGATTTAGCAAAAAACTCAAGATTTAGTGCTCGAACAAAACACATCAATATCAGATACTATTTCATAAAAGAAAAGATTGATAGTAAATAAATAGTAGTAGATTTTTTACCATCGACGCAGATGTTAGCAGATGCTCTCACCAAATCCACAAACCATAAGAAGATAGAAGATTTCAACATTGCAGCGGGTTTGAAGAATAGTAAATAAGACTAAATAGTTTCTTAGTTAAGACAAATTTTTTTTTGTATTATTCTATAGTATTACCAAAGCTGTGATATCGTCGAATTTTAATTAAATATGAAATTTGTTGTATAAGAAAATTGTAATTATCAATTGAGGGGGCGTGTTGTTAGTTTTAAATTCAATAGATAATTTAATTTTCGCGGTATTTGTATTCGTTACTAGTTTCAATACGGTTGTTATGTATGATCACCTTGAACTTGCTAGTTCTCATCCCTTTCGTTCTCGAGACTCCGATGCCACTGGACGCACGCTCTCTCACTAAGGATTATATTATATCAAGGCAATTATATTCAAGTTTATCACACAAGAAGTATTATTTATTCTAATCGCCTCACCAGTATCCACTCACCTAACATCAAAATTTATATGGCATATGGAGATAAAATTAAGTAACTCTTACCGGTTTTTATCGTACTGCTCCTGTACTTTACAAATTGATTATCGCATTTTGTCGGATAAATACAAATTCTAAAGAAATCTTTTTTCATCAGTTTATCGGAATATATAATGCATTATACATAAAGTAGTATATCAGCCAACTGTAATTTATGGAGAATGCAATCGACTGTTCATTTACTCGCTTGCTATGCCAATAGGAATTTATATGGCATATCGAGATAAAAATAAGTAACTCTTACCAGTTTTTATCGTACTGCTCCTGTACTTTACAAATTGATTATCGCATGTTATAGGACAAAAATAGAAATTCTATGGGAATCTTTGGTAAATTATTTACTGGGCTACGTAGTTTATTTTACTTAAATAAGTACAATAAGCAATTGCAATTCACAGGGTATGACAATAAATAAATTAATGTCAAAAGATTACGATTGTATTGATACATTTTTATTAAGTTAAATTATACGTAAATATTTTTAAGGAATTATTTTATAATTCAATATAAATTTAAATAAAATAATAATAAATAGGTAATACTGGTGTTAACTAATAATTTCTTTATTATCTTATTAGTTAAATCACACGGAGAGAAAAAGGTACTAAATACATAACAGGTTAAGTAAGAATAATTCAAATTGAACGTTATTGTCTTCCGTTCACCGAACCGTTCTGTAGCCGTAACCAATTTTTTCTCTCCTTGCAGAATAAATAAGGCACTGCAAATTGACACTTATAAAATTAAAAGACGAATGAAAGAAAGTTTTTAAGAAAATTAATACATATATAAGTTCCACAGCGACAAGATTGCATCAGTAATGAAAGAATAAATTTGAATTCAGTCTAAATTGATTGGTAACAATTACTATACTCTAAAACTACTCTTAAACTTCATAAAAAATGGGGAAATTTAAGTTAATTAAGAATTTGGATCGTTCTTTTCGATGTCATCGTTTCAATTATCTTCATCTTCACTATTGCTGCTACTACTGCAATTACTTCCTGCAGTCGTATCATCTAAATCTTTACTACTATCTTTATTACTTTCTTCGATAGTATTGTCGTCTTCTTTCTTATTTTTTTTTTTGAGACAGCTCTTTTTGATTTTGACAGACTTTTCTTAATGTTGTTATTTGTACGTGATGCTCTAGGTTTTCTACTTATATCCCACATATTTTGGCCAATCCATACACCGACATCCCTTTTCTGTTCATTTTGAATGAGGTTTTCCAATAAAACCTTATAAAACATGATTAATTTTATCGAATTAAACTGATAAGAAAAGATGAATTTTATCTGGTTAACCAGATGAAACACGATAAATTGATCAGGTCAACGTCTTAAAATCAGAAATTAACAATGAAAACATATATTAATTATAATTAATAATAACAATGATATGTAAATAAAACAAACAAGGCCTAGATATACAAAAAAGACCCTCCGATAGTCAATTAAAAACGTCACTGACAGAGTGTTTATTTGTACAACTAAAATTAATTTAAAAACTGTATGAGGTTTTCCAATAAAACCCTATAAAACATGATTAAATTTATCGAGTTATACTAATAAGAAAAGATGAATTTTATCTGGTTAACCAGATGAAACACGATAAATTGGTAAACCTAATAAAATATGATAAACTTTATCAGGTCAACGTGTTAAAATCAGAAATTACCAATGAAAACATATGTTTACTATTTTAAATGCTTAGCTTATTATTTTAATTTTACTCAATTTTTTTCTTCAATAATTAATCATTAAGCACGTGCTTAACCTACAATTAGGTTAAGTACATGTAATATGTTGTAGATATGGTGTAAAATCTGTTACTCTTTGTAAAAAAAATATATCTAGAAATATAGAAATAATAATTCTAATAATTAGAAACATACCTTTGTGTTTTGATTTTGACTAAATATATGCGGATGCACTGAGATTATTATAGCACTGCCGGAATCCACGTTTCGCAGATTTAATTGGGTATATTACATGCACATGTCGTAAAGGTATATTCAGATAAGTAAGAAACGTGATATTTACCGTTATTGGTAAACTAGGGTGGCTTTTTACCTACACATCCTGAATTTAAATTGAGACTAAATAAAACTTATAGTATTGTATAATGAGAATCCCATGGATTCGAATAACTTTCATAAAAGATTTTTAAGAATTAATAAGATAAAATATGTAATGCAAAAATTGCTACAATAAATTTATCGGAATTTATAATGCAAATGAAGTTGGATTTTATGAGTCGAAATAAAAGTTATAGTATTTTATAATAAGAATTCCATCGACTCCCAAAAGGATTTATATGAATTAATAAGATAAAATACATAATGCAAAAATTGCAACAATAAATTTATCGGGATTTATAATGCAAATGAAGTTGGATTTTATGAGTCGAAATAAAAGTTATAGTATTTATTATAATAACCCCGTGGAAACTATCTTATAAAATACTATAAAAATCTACAAATTTTATAAAATCCGATAAATTGTTTATCAGGTTTTATGCGGTTTTTGCACCATTTTATGGAGTTTTATAAGACCCTTTCAATAGGGAAGCATCCCATGGATTCTATTGACTATAATTAACAAAAAGATTATTTAATTTGCTTTTGTTTATACCCTACAGCAAAAAATCATGTGATAAATCAAGTGATTTGTCAGGTGATGAATCAGGTGATAAATCACGCCAAAACGTCATCTGACTATGGTAGAAAAAAAACTAAGTCCGAAATTCTAAAAATCGTCTAAGTCCTTGAAAAATTTTTTTTTGTAGAACCATGTTTTTAACGCGTTTTGGGCTATTTCTTGTCGATATAAATAAAATTTTTTTTTTTATGAATTTTTGGGAGTTTGACTAAGTCCATCACCTGAAATATTTCTAAGTCCTTGAAAAAAAAAAATTTCGTAGGACCATGTTTTAACGCGTTTTGGACCATTTCCTGTCGATATAAATTGTCGAATTTCACGAGTGTTTTGTGAGGTACCACATAAACTTACGTAAATTACATCAATGCCCACGCATTTTGCTCTTTTTGGTCAGCAATGGCAAAAATAAAAAAAGAAGTTAATTAAGAAATTATGCTCGGTGAGCAACGATTTATGCATTTTAGTGGAATTCCTAAATGAAACCGAGCCATCTAATAACAAACCTTTAACCAACACTGAATATTTGAACTAGCTAGTAAAAGGAAAATATTTAAATATTTCATCAGTCGTAGAAGAAGAGAAAATCGTCAATTGAATTTGCCATTCAACTGCAACTTTAGTACAGCTTCCAAAATGAAAATAAAATTATAAAATGCAAAATTTGACCAGCATCCAGCTAAAATGATAGTTGTAGGTGTTAAGTAATATACTGTGGATGTGTAAACATGTATATATATGTGTATATATATTTTTATTCTTGACAAGTGATTTTTTGTACAAAATACCAACTGAATACTTTCCTTGTTCATTTTTTTATACGAAGGGTCCATAGGCAACAAATTTTGAACATATAAGTATCTATAGACTATAGAAAGTCACTCAACAAGCTATAAAAGGGAATACAAGAACCAAAGAAAGAAATTGGATTGACCGTTGTAAATATTTTTATCATCTGGACCCTTCGTATAAAGAAATCAACAAGGATAATCTTAATTATGTATTCCGTATAAAAATTAGCAAATGATAAAAATATTGACACCGGTCAATATAATTTATTTTTTTTTGTGTCTTGTATTCCCCTTTACATCTTAGCATGTGACTTTCTTTTCTCCAGATATTTATACTTTCAAAAATGTTCTCTAATGGGCCCATCAGCTAAAAAAATCAACAGGAAAGTCAGTTAGTATTTTGTAAAAAAAAATCACTTGACAAGCTATAAAAGGGAATACAAGACTCAAAAAAAAGAAATTATATTGACCAGTGTCAATTTTTTTAAGATTTACTAATTTTTTGTACGGAATACGAAATTAAGATTATTCTTGTAGATTTCTTTATACAAAGGGTCCAGGTGATAAAAATATTTACACCGGTCAATCTAATTTCTTTCTTTGTATCTTGAATTCCCTTTTATAGCATATCGATTAACTTTTTTTACAGAATACTAGTTGAAGACTTTCTTGTTTGTTTCTTTATGTGATGGGACAATAGGAGAAAATCATTGTACCTCTAAATATCTTGAGAAAAGAAAGTTAAGAGAAAATATTCTTCTGTGAGTGAATATCTTTATGCGCTTACAATTATTTGTCTTGTACACATTGTATTTTCCCTTCGAGTCTTATGTATTCCTATTATAACTTGTCAAGTGACTTTCTTTACTCTAGATACTTATATACTCAAAATTATTCTCCCATGGACCCATCGTATATAGAAATGAACGAGGAAAGCTTACAGTTGGAATTTTGTACAAACAATTACTTGACAAGAGTAAATAAATAAATAAATATATATATATCCATAATATATTACTTACCATCTACACGTATCATTTTAGCTGGATGATGCTCGAATTTTGTATTTTATAATTTTGTTTTTTTTTTGGAAGCGGTACTAATGCTGCAGTTGAATGGCCAATTCAAATTGATGATTTTCTCTTCCTCTATGACTGATGAAATATATTCAAACCTTTTTCTTCTACTAGCCAGTTCAAATATCCAGTGTTGGTTAAAGGTTTGTTAGTAGACGGCTCGTTTTCATTTATCGATTCCACTAAAATGCACGTATCGTTAGTCACATAGAACATAATGCGGCTTATTTTCATATTTTTCATTGCTGACGAAAAAGTCAAACTGCAAGAACAGGTATCACGATTAGATGATATTAATGTAGTTTATGTGAATTTATGTGGTACCAATACACGCGTGGCTAGTAGAAGAAAAAGGTTTGAATATATTTCATCAGTCATAGAGGAAGAGAAAATCATCAATTTGAATTGGCCATTCAACTGCAGCATTAGTACCGCTTCCAAAAAAAAAACAAAATTATAAAATACAAAATTCGAGCATCATCCAGCTAAAATGATACGTGTAGATGGTAAGTAATATAAGTCACTTGACAAGTTATAATAGGAATACATAAGACTCGAAGGGAAAATACAATGTGTACAAGACAAATAATTGTAAGCGCATAAAGATATTCACTCACAGAAGAATATTTTCTCTTAACTTTCTTTTCTCAAGATATTTAGAGGTACAATGATTTTCTCCTATTGTCCCATCATATAAAGAAACAAACAAGAAAGTCTTCAATTAGTATTCTGTAAAAAATGTTAATCGATATGCTATAAAAGGGAATTCAAGATACAAAGAAAGAAATTAGATTGACCGGTGTAAATATTTTTATCACCTGGACCCTTTGTATAAAGAAATCTACAAGAATAATCTTAATTTCGTATTCCGTACAAAAAATTAGTAAATCTTAAAAAAATTGACACTGGTCAATATAATTTCTTTTTTTTGAGTCTTGTATTCCCTTTTATAGCTTGTCAAGTGATTTTTTTTTACAAAATACTAACTGACTTTCCTGTTGATTTTTTTAGCCGATGGGCCCATTAGAGAACATTTTTGAAAGTATAAATATCTGGAGAAAAGAAAGTCACATGCTAAGATGTAAAGGGGAATACAAGACACAAAAAAAAAATAAATTATATTGACCGGTGTCAATATTTTTATCATTTGCTAATTTTTATACGGAATAGATAATTAAGATTATCCTTGTTGATTTCTTTATACGAAGGGTCCAGATGATAAAAATATTTACAACGGTCAATCCAATTTCTTTCTTTGGTTCTTGTATTCCCTTTTATAGCTTGTCGAGTGACTTTCTATAGTCTATAGATACTTATATGTTCAAAATTTGTTGCCTATGGACCCTTCGTATAAAAAAATGAACAAGGAAAGTATTCAGTTGGTATTTTGTACAAAAAATCACTTGTCAAGAATAAAAATATATATACACAATATATACATGTGTACACATCCACAGTATATTACTTAACACCTACAGCTATCATTTTAGCTGGATGCTGATCAAATTTTACATTTTATAATTTTATTTTTATTTTGGAAGCTGTACTAAAGTCGCAGTTAAATGGCAAATTCAATTGACGATTTTCTCTTCTTCTACGAATGATGAAATATTTAAATATTTTCCTTTTACTAGCTAGTTCAAATATTCAGTGTTGGTTAAAGGTTTGTTATTAGATGGCTCGGTTTCATTTAGGAATTCCACTAAAATGCATAAATCGTTGCTCACCGAGCATAATTTAACTTCTTTTTTTATTTTTGCCATTGCTGACCAAAAAGAGCAAAATGCGTGGGCATTAATGTAATTTACGTAAGTTTATGTGGTACCTCACAAAACACTCGCGAAATTCGACAATTTATATCGACAGGAAATGGTCCAAAACGCGTTAAAACATGGTCCTACGAAAAATTTTTTTTTCAAGGACTTAGAAATATTTCAGGTGATGGACTTAGTCAAATTCCCAAAAATTCATAAAAAAAAAAAAAATTTTTATTTATATCGACAGGAAATGGCCCAAAACGCGTTAAATACATGGTTCTACAAAAAAAAATTTTTCAAGGACTTAGACGATTTTTAGAATTTCGGACTTGGTTTTTTTTCTACCATAGTCAGATGGCGTTTTGGCGTGATTTATCACCTGATTTATCACCTGACAAATCACTTGATTTATCACGTGATTTTTTGCAGTAGGGATATGGTTTGCGGCATGGGAAAAACTAAAGAATATCACATGTTGCATGTTAAAAATGCATGTTAAAAATGCTATTTTTAATTACATTGTATTGGCTTCTGATACAAACTTTTTTGCAATTTTCCATTTTTTTTTAATTTTTACATCAGTATATAGCATGCAATAATAACCAGAGCACATAAAAATAGTTAATAGAATAAATAATAACTTACCATTTACATATTGCTTTACTTTCAGCACATTACGAAACAAAAGAGGTAAAATAAAAATGGTCTATGATCGCACGTCAATTGTCGTTTTACCTGCCTTGTTGCCTAATGTTCTGTTAAAAATTTATTAACAAATGTTTGAATCACTTAAAATTAGTTACTGAAATATTAGTTATAAGTAAAATTCATATTTCAATAAATTTTTAGATTCTGTACATGACAAGTATCGGAGGTGTCAATGCTCATGATCACATGATGAACATAATGTCAAAAATCCTTGACGATGAAGTCCTACAGAATTATAGCTTTAAGGGACAAAAGAAAAATGAAAATGGCGAAAAAAATAAAGCGTTTTCAGCCCTAATGATTAACAATTGCATTTACCGTAAAATTTCCTTTTTTTAACGCTAAATTTTTGCTTATCGTTTATACGATGTAAAATTCACGAAAAACTAATTATTTTCAGAGGCAACCAAGTTATTATTTGCGAAGAAGATGCAAAAAAAAACATTTCATCGTGGTTGGATTCATCTAAAACGAGAGTTAAGGGGATGCCGAACATAATTTCCGCGCTCTACTGTACCGACAATTCTCTATATTCTCTGCTACAGCATCTAATGTAAATTTGATTTTTCAAATAATTTTGAAACGGCTTGCTTAATGGCAGTTCTGTTTGCATCAAAATATTATTTATAATTCGTAGAATGTGCGTAGACTTCTTTTTTGGCTGATTTCATTTCCTATTGTTGAAAATACTGACTTATTTCTCAATTGGAATTGAAATCAGCCAAAAAAGAAGTTTACGCGCATTCTACGAATTATAAATAATATTTTAATGCAAACAGAACTGCTATTAAGCAAGCCGTTTCAAAATTATTTGAAAAATCAAATTTGCCTTAGAGGTTAGCAAAGAACATAGAGAATCGTCGGTATAGTAGAGCGCGAAAATTATGTTCGGCATCCCCTTAACTCTCGTTTTAGATGAATCCAACCACGATGAAATGTTTTTTTTTGCATCTTCTTCCGACACGTCTGCAAATAATAACTTGGTTGCCTTAAGTGTAAAAAAGAGAAGTAAGTATTAATAATTCTGGATTTATAGAATAATAGTAGTTGTATTTGAGATTGTGGAATGAAGACGAATGCACAGAATGATTTCCAATTATAAAAACCGTTTATACATTTTTTTGTTTCAGAACCACTTCCGATAAACTCAAACCATTTCAGCCAATACAAATATTGGATTCGGAAACCGAAGACAATTAAATTTAATTATAATATTACATTTCATTTATTTTCTTTTTTTATATTATATTAACGTTTTGTTTCTGTAACCTTTTGATGAAAGATTTAATAAACATTTAATAAAATATTTCAAACAATTCTTCTAAAATAATTTCAAAATCTTTCTTCTATTACTATCATAAAATATTTAAAAAAAGTTTACAAAAATATTTCAAGAAACTTTCTTATGAAATATTTTACGAACATTTCATGAAATATTTTTGCAGGATCGATGTCGCGGACATAAAAATATTTCAAAAACTTTTCATGAAAGATTTCTGAAAGATTTCAAACCCTTCATGAAATCTTTCAGAAACATTTTAAAAATTTTTCATGCTATGTGGGATATGTAAAGACCGTTAGCACAGGCTTCGCGCCTGTTTCCAATTAACTAATGGAAGGTTGCGTGCCATGTGCGTACCTAGATAACGCTAAGTAAATTCTTCGGTAAACGCCCTAATGAATACATTAATTTCCTATAAAAATCGATTGTTTGGAGGGAAACGCCCCAAAATTCGGCGTATAAATAGAGCGTCAAACAGAGGACCGGAGCTCAGTTTTATATCCGAAATAGGCCGTCACTATGCCTCTCCGAGTACCGAAATTATGTTGTAATTTTGTCTATTGTAATTTAGAATTATTTCGAGAGTCTGCATTTCAAAAGTATATTTAACTAAATTCATAAGTAACTATTCCTGTAATTCCGTATTTATTCTGAACAATAAATTCAATTACTAAACAATATTTGGTCAATCAATCATTTCGAGAGCATCCGAATTTCCCGCCGAAAAGGACTCCGTCGCTGCCGTACCGAGCCAACCAGCAGCACCAGCGTCCGTGTCGACGGCTTCGCGAGACGTTCGTAAACTCCGAAAAGGTAATTATTTATTTATTATAAATGAATTACTCTGTCTGTGCATGTTCGTGATACTTTTATCCTCAATCCCTAGTATATCACTAACGCGTTGACTACAAACGAGGAACGTGAAATTATTCATTAATTCTCGCGCCACACAGACACTAGCTTACGAGGCTCGACGTAACAAAGGGAACTCAATCTGTTCTAGTCGAACTGACAGCAGATCTATACAATCATGTGAGAGTGAACAACAACAAAATTTACGTAGGAAATCAAAAGTGCATAGCATATGATGTTATAGATATTAAGCTGTGTTACAAGTACGGTAGATTTGGGCATAAGGAAAAAAATGCCGAAATTCTGCCACGTACATTAAATGCGCTGGAAACCACAAAGCAAGAAAATGGGAAGAAGAAGAACGAAAGTGCACAAACTGCATATATAGCAATTTGAAATACAAGACAACCTTCAACACATGTCACGAAGCAACTGAATACGATAGATGTGAAATATTCAAAGCTAGGGTAAAGAAATGTATAGACTCAACGGACTACAGCTTCAAACCAGTGATCAAAGGATTAGGTAAAGTACGAAAACGAAAAGTTACGAAAAGAAAACCAAACACAAAATAGATAACAATATTTTTCATTTTGAAGAATTAATAAATAAAGAACAAGAATTCAAAAATACTACAGAACTGATTAATAAGCTAGGAAATTAAAATTTTATAATTCTACACGCAAATATTTGAAGTTTAAACAAAAATTTTAGCAAGCTAGAAATTTCCGTGAATAGCTTAAAAAATAAACCAACTTTAATTGCATGTTCCAAATCTTGGAATATTGCGCGCGTCGAAATTTTCAAATTACCAGGATATAACAACTATTATAGTGAGGGTAAAATTAATAAAGATGGAGTAGTATTGTTCATAATAGAATATATAAGACATGATACAAAAATAATAGAAGTTGATAAAACAAAAATATTAGTAGTGGACTTAAATGTCAATAATAACGTAGACTTATGAATATCATCAATTTGTAGATCTCATGATATAGCAACGACTGAATTTGTACTATCAATCAAAAAATATTTATTCGATAATAAAAAAGTAAAAAAAACATAAACATGAAAATATCATAAATCAAGTATTTTTCAATAACTTACTAGAATACGAATATATACCGAGTTTTATAGGAGTAACAAGAACATCTCTTACTGCACAAGGTGGCACCTTTATTGATAATTTTTACATAAAAACAAACAGTATAAGTTGTGACGTTGCGTTTCGTTCGCGAAAATCGCGAGACTTCCCCGTGCAACGTCGACAAAGGTTTCACCACGATTGCCCGGGACTTTTCCTATAGAACGGGCGCCAGGTGTTTGAAATACCGCTCGGGCCGCTTTCTTCTGCGCTGGCTAGCTGCTGGGAGAGCTAAAAACCTAGACTTGATAGCCGACGGGGATCGGCTATCCGCGATAATCAGACTGTTCACATATACTCAAAACACACGCTCGTAAATAAAATAACGTAGTTAACTTTACTCTATTTATTTCGCCTCTTCGAACGGCTATCACGACAATATAATTAAGCTTACAAACTTAGGGCCTTGCTAACACCTCCCTAATCACGCGTCCCGCACGCCACATAATTGCAATTTCTACACATCTACGCGACAACTATCAACTACGACAACGACTTTACTTCTCGACGACTCGCGTCCCGGATCGCGGCACTCTTGCGACAAAACAGCCTCCCGATGGCTGAATTTCCCGAGTTACGACATTCCGCCGACACCTCACCCGCGCGGCGGCGACGATCGTTCCTCAGCCTACTGCTCCGCTCCACTCACCGGCGTCCTTCTCTCGCCTCCTCTCAATAACTCCTCTTCGACGCTCGACTGACAAAATGACTTAGTGACGACTTCTTCTGACTTCTACGCGACTCGACTCTACTTCACGACAGATTTCGACAAAGACAAATCGAATTGGAGAGCTTCGGGCTGGGGTGTGCTCCAGGAGCGATCCAGGCAAAGAGTGATCTTCGAAAAATGGCGATCTCAAACGCAGGGCTGGCGTCTCTTGCCCTCTCACTCGCTCTCGCACTTCTTGATTACTCTCTCTTTTCAATTGGCCTAATTAACGGAAGAGAACGTGAGGTGTCGCGCGAGTACTTCACTATCGCCCTTAGAATCGTCCTGCAGGACGATCTGGTCACAAGTACTTTCAGCTTGGCGGAGGCGCCGTGTGTACGCAAGGACTCGGGAATATGGTGAACACACGCAACAACTAATACTATTTTACTCTAACTTAAAATCTAATTACTACTACTAATTCTACTTAAAATCTACATCGCTGGCTCCGTCCGCTGGGATCACCTTCTCGCTCGTACTCGCCTGTTGACCTACAACTATCGTTATTAATTTCTGCCTCCGTCTGCTCTGCTTCTCTCGAACGTCTGGCATCTCGTCCTTTTAAATCTAACGCTACAATAAAAATACTATGGCTACTGACTGCACTGATTTTTAATGAAAGAACGTGATTTGATACGAAGCACGATAAGGAGAAAATTCTGTAGATAATTTTTCCCAGATAAATTGATCATGAAAATTGAAAGATTTTGAGGAACATTCGGTTTCTCGCTGAATTTGAAAACGAGAATTTTCAGTCAAAATTGCGCTATAGCAAACGTGCTTTTACAGTTCTTTTGAACGCGGCTGCGCTACAAACGGTAATCAGCCAGATAGAAAGTACTCTCAAATATGCTGGGACTCGAGAATCTCTTACACAAAACGGTAGGCGTAGTTGCGAGGCCAACCGAATGTGCTGTCCCACCCTGTTTTTGGAACAGAGGGCAGTCCTGTGTGTAATCAGGCAAATATGCAGTACAGAGCCAAACAATCCACGGAAAAGGACGTTCAGCAATGGCTGATTGCGCTCCCATCAAAGAAGGTGGAAGCGACGACCCAGTTTCTCGGACTGAGAACAGACGGCGACTGCTTCGTTCATCGTTACCGTCTGTACAACAGGTTGAAGGGAAATTACACTGCAACCGACATTCAATACTCAGAAGACAAGGAATTACGCACAGCCAGAGAGTCGTTGCAGAGATCGTTTATTGACGAACTATGTATGGACAGGACCTCCATCTAGAACAGCACTATATGCTATTCCGCGGGCGACAAGACGATCGGCAGCGAATCTGGAGACGAGAGAGGGTCGTCCGCAGAGCAGCAAACATCGGAAAAAGGTTCCACCGACGAACAGATGGCAGACCTGGAAATATGGCTGGCGACAAATCATCACGCGGTGCGAGAGTTCGATCACAAACTCCTTAGCGTGACGAACACAGTCGAAGTCGAATAGCTGAGGCCACCGATGTCGAGTATGTAAATCGACGAGAATAGAATTCCAGGATATATATACGATAAAAATGCTTATAATTAACAAGGCCCTGAATGGCGAGCAAACCATTCAGAAAGCGCAGAGGAGAAATCTGCCACGTGAGATACGGACGTGGGCGGATTTCTAGACCACTAGAGGTTATATTGGTCCACCTAGCAGCGATATGAATCGCACAGGCAGGGGTCTGCGTGAGCATTTTCAGCCGGTGGAATGTCAAATTCACGGCCAGACAAGGGGAGGACGTAGAAGCCTTCCTTAAAACCTTCAAGGACAACGCAAGAGCAGCGAAGCTCAACGAGAGCGACATGCTGGCGTGTGTCGGCAAAGAAGTCACTAGCACGTGGTACAGGAACCACAGCAGCGAATGGAGAACTTAGACAGACTTTTACCAAGCTATCCGACGCTGATAGGGCTGCGCATACGACAGGCATGAACGTCTGAGGAACGACATAAGGCATCATTCCAATAAAACAGGGAAGCCTGTACCATTATACAGGATGTTCGAAATGTTTCCGAACCCCCACTTATAACATAAAGTAAGCCCTTTGGAAAAAAATGTTAAATACAAAAGTTGTTCAGTTTCGAAGTTTGAACTAGATGGTAACGTTCGATTTGTTATTGATTATCATTTTCAAGGTTGTAATAAGTTTGTAACAATCCGGTTTCTTATGGGGTAGGAGGAGGTATTCCGGTTTCCTCTAGACTCAATACATCCAGAGGAACTACTCACGAACGAGCTCAGTACGCTCGCAAACCCCATGCGCGGCACTCAAATAAAATTACGAATATCCTTAACGAATCGTTGCTAAATCAATGAACGCACGACTGTTTTATTTATAAATGAAACTTTAATTTTATTTAACTAAATGTACAAACGATTTAAAGAAAAGATATATTTAAAGAAAACATAAACAATTAACGCTAAAGACCTTGAGCGCTCACTCAACCCTCAATAGGGTTTCGGTCGATCTTCCGTTGCGGTTATTCTAAAAAAAAAATAAAATGAAACGCAATTAAACGCAATCCTAATCTTTATTATATCGCGTTGAATCCAATTATCTACGCTCATTGTGCGTAGTAGCCTCCCCTGAAGGTTGGAGCTCGGTTTAGTGCGCCGAGTGGACTGATTACGACAGTCAGCTCCCGCTCGCTCCGAGCCGCGCCCGGTGGGAGAGGGAGAGGGAGAGGGAGAGGGAGAGGGAGAGGGAGAGGGAGAGAGAGAGGGAGAGAGAGTGAGAGAGAGAACATGTCTTCACATCGATCTAATTTCGAGGGATGTCTTAATTTTTCAAGAACAAACTTTAGTATATCGCGCCTTGAAAATTGAATTAATTGTAATTCCACACGAAGCTTTTCAACATTAAAAATTATAACCGTTTAAATTGCGTGAATCATGTTTATTTATTTTTCCGAAAAAGTTAGCTTAGTCTCCTTATGCTAGACATAACATTCTATGTTAAAAGCATTGTCAATAAAATTAAATACTTATTAATAATTTTTTCTAAATTTTCACAATTTTTACAAACATATACAGTACCGCTCAAAAATTTAGGAACGCTAATGTAATTTTTTAGTTTCACAGAAAGTAGAATATCTCAGGAAATATTTTTGAAATCAATATTTTCTGAGATATTCTACTTTCTATGAAACTAAAAAATTACATTAGCGTTCCTAAATTTTTGAGTGGTACTGTATACTAATGATGTTATATTTTGCGATGTTTCACAATGATGCGATCTATAGCATTCTTGCCTGTGGTAGAGTGTATAGTAATGTTATAAAGTCAACTACAACGACTACAAACTAGGTTACTCAAAATAGGACGCCGCAAGAGTTTCATGAAAAATTACTCGTTAAACCCTTATTGAAAAAACTTAGGTTCTTAGTTTATAGTTTATTAGTTTTTTGAAAATAAAAATTAGTAATTTGTTTCAATAAGTTTTTATAAACAATTAATATTGACAAAAGAAAAAATACGGGTACTTTTTTTCACTAATGCTGTAAAAGGCGTAGTTGATTTGATGCTATCTCTACTACTTTAGGCTTGGGTCTTAATGGGTTAATTTTCGAACTACTGATTTTGAATTAATTAATTTTGAGTTAAGGATGTACGAGCGGTTCCTGTACAAAAATCACTTTTCCAACTTAAACAGTTCTAACTTTGAGATTATTTTCTACTATATTTACCCATGCTATTAAAACAAAAAATAATTAATTGACCGTATAGTTTTTGAGAAAATAGCTTGTGAAAAATGACGTAAAAGTCAGCACTATCATAAGGTTCTATGTATTAAACTACCTACCTTAAAAGCTATTATTTCAAAAACTAGACGGTCAATTAATTATTTTTTGTTTTAATAGCATGGGTAAATATAGTAGAAAATAATCTCAAAGTTAGAACTGTCTAAGTTGGAAAAGTGATTTTTGTACAGGAACCGCTCGTACATCCTTAATTGTGAATTTTGGGATGAATTTTGGCGCGCGCCTTCCATCGCTGGCAAAATAAAGACACTCAATTATTCTTAATTTTGTTTCAAATAATTTATAACGAATAAATTATTTATGTTTGTGCTGTCCACAACCTCCAGTATCTCTGTTGATTCGACCTCATGACTCTCCGCTTAGTAGCCGGAGTGAAATTCCGAAACGTACAGATAATTATTTTCGCGAGAGGCACATCTTTTGCGTGCAGCCAACCGTAAGTCACACACGCGGTTGTTTGCCCGTTACAAACTGTATGTCAACCTAAGAAATATTACTTTTTAAATAGTTAATAATTTTACTTAGTATGTTCTTGTTTTTAGTCTTTCCATTGTCTAATTTTTTACCGACAAGCTCTATCATTTGCGTTTTTGTTTTCTACAATATAAGTTTGTAACATCTCATAGTATTTTAATTTGCATTCGTCATTTTTTTTAAATATTCCTACGCTTTGCGATTCTTTTGAGAACGCAAAGCACCTAAACGTAGCCGCGACCAGAGCCGTAACACGTCACCTGAAAGCGACGTAGGTTGAAAACCCAGACAGCTGCGATACCGAGGTCGACCCGATACCACATCCCCGCGTCACCTTTGCGATACTGTTCGCTGACAAAAACAATGTCAGCGTCCTTCTCGAGGCAGATCTGAGTGAGTAGGTCAAGCGCCGTCCTACTTCTATTCAGGTTCGCCTGCAGGACCTTAGCTATTGGGGAGACCTTGCTAGAGCCTCTTGGAATGTTCCGCAGAACCCAGAGCTAGCGACGTGATTCAGCGCCACTGGGTTGGTCTGTGGGCAGATGAAACACCTAGGCTCGAACTTACAGTCAGCTGCCCTGTGCCCCGTCTGCCCGCCTCTTCAATAAGAGTTACGAGAGCCAGTCTTTTTCCAACCGTGTTCGCTCTCCTGTGTGCCGCACGTCTAAAGGACCGGTGTAGCCCTGCAATGCTCCGAGAATAGCTTCTTCGACTTCATTGAGCTTGGTGCAGCCATCCACGTCTCTGACTTCCAAGGTTACCTTAAGAGTTCAACCTCAGAGAATTGGCGAATCCTTTCTTACTCTCCGCCGAAACCTTCTGTAGTTCAATTAGATTCTCCTTACTATGTGTACGGAAGATGTTTTTGATTCCTCCGAGGATCTCCGCATAGGTCTTTCTCTTAGCCGACTTGAGGACATAAGCCTCCGGCCTGGCCTTCTTATCTTTTTTTGGCTGTTGCTTCTTTGCCGCATTATTCTTCTCCTTTTACGTTTGTTTTTTTCATCTTCTGTTGTCTCCCGGAAAATGTTGTCAACTCGCCAGTAGATTGCGAATCCATTCGCTGAGTATCTGCTTTTTTTGGCGTCCTCAACAACTTGCTTTTGCCTTCCTTCTGATATATAAGTTGGCGATGATGTGGAGGGATGCCTCTTTTGCTTCTCATAGGCCTTTCGAGCTTCCGGTATTAGCACCCGTCGTAAGCTTCCTCCTTCCCAACAGTTCAGATTTTTATTCTTTTTCATTGACTTCAGCATCTTCTTGAAAAGCTTTTTAATGGAGTCAATAATCTCCGATTCTTCATCCATTTCCGTCGTTGCATCACCCTGTGATGTATTTGGGTTTGCTTCTATCATCTCTGCCGCTGCCATAGCTACTAGCGCTAGTAACGCTGGATATGCTTACAACCTTGGTGCACATCCCCGGAACAATAAAAGTCCTGTTCTCCAGGCTACTTACCTCTGTGTCTCGCTTGTCTCTCTTATTCTTAACACGATCCATCCTAAAAATAAGTCTTCGCCCCCCCCCCCCCCATGTGACCGGCTTCCTAGATTCTTCAACGGCAGGCTTGCTAGAGCTTCTCCCCAACATTTACCTGTAGAAGATGCCCTAGTTTGGACCATCATAAGAGGATATAGCACATTCTCACGCACTAGTCCACCTCCACTCTCTCGAGCTTTCCACCCAAACAAAAGGTGTTCCACACTCTGGGAAGCATCCAGCAAGCACCACATGCGAGAGCGCACTCATCATTGCCAATTCACCCACGACGACTAGCCGCGAAGGCTGTACTAAGCCACGCGCTAAGACGGTTATTACAACGGTCTTCTCAATGCAAGAAAGCACTTATCAAGCGCTTCAAACAAGATATCTAGGTAAGGGTTAAAAATTAGAATAATTATATTTACTACTTCAAAAGCAATATTTTTTCTTAGAATGTCTCTATGTTCTTTTCATATATTTTTATCTCCAAGAGTAGACATTGGAATTTTGTGGCCACCTAAAAATATTAATAGATTTAATCCTTAATTAATTTCCTTATTAAATACTATTATTTTATTATCTTCCGGTGTTTCTATTACTTGATGTCATTATAGATTTTTAAAAAATCTTACGTATGAAAGATTAAAAGATTACAATTATTTCATTATTTAGAATATTCTGAAGCTTCTTTTCCAATTTCTGATTTTTTTTATGTTTCTATATTTTTATATCTACTGGATTTCATGGTTCACTAACTTACTTTTTTTAAAATTTCAAAATTTGCATCACAATATAGCAGACAAAAAACAATTAATTTGCTTATCACAAAGAGAATATATAAAATATCGAAGAACCACGAAATACTTTAAGGCCCTCCTTTAGGGTAACGATTTATCAATTTATAAAGTTCCAAGTTAATATAATAATACCTTGGTGAGAAAAAGGTAATTAATATAAAAAATCATATTATTCAAGTATTTATTATCACGGATATGTATATTAAAAAAAAAATTACATTGTAAAACAAGGGTTGATAATGGAATTTTTTCTCTTTTTTTATTATTTTTTTGTCAATTTTAATTATGTATAGAGTATTTAAAACATCAATTTAAAAAATTACAATATAATTAGTTAGGAAATTGATTTTATTATTTAAATATTTCAAAAATCAATTATTTACAACATTCATTACTTTTAAAAATCTTATTTTAAATAATTCTTTTAACCAACCCAGCGCAAGCGAAGGAGGTACAACGTTAGTAAAAATATTAAGTCTTTATTCAAAAAAATTGCATCTCAAAACTATTAAAATACTACACTAAAATACTTTTGGTAATTTATTATTATTCTGAATTTATTATCCAGTATGTTTCAAATGAGCTGAATATGTTACATATGAAGATCTTGAAATATTAAACTTCAATTTATATAATATTTTCACGATAAGAGTATATAACACATTTTTAATAAATTTTTATATTTTTTAAATTTTATTACATAATTATTTTATCTCCTTCAGTTAATGCATAAATAGTTAATAAAGAGAATTAAAATAATGTACTTAATGCATAAATTCTAATTTTAGGTACTGTACTGTAGTTCTACTTTTTCTCTTTCTTTGTAAAACATCGCAAGTATGGGGTGTTTCAAAGCATTTAATTTAAATATCCATACAGTAAAATAATGCAAATTTATAAATGTTAAAATACTAAAAAGTAATATATTTTTATAAAAGTAAAATCAGATTCTAGGTTTTAAAATACTTCTTATCAAGCTTTTTGAGGTAAGCAGTAAAAAGTTTAGTAATCGAACCTATTTAATCAATGTAGTAAAAAATAACAATAATGTATTGAATTATATGTAAATCTTTCTCATCAAAAAAATATTATTTTATAATGTTATTTTATAATAAACCTAGACAGGAGCAACATGTCTAAAAATTGTTGAAGTATATTGAAATTACATAAAAACTTTTATTCTAACTAAAAATATTTGCTTTCTCCTAGAGGAAACATTGCAGCTGCAGAAATGGAACCAAGTTTCAAATGAAATCCATAGAAAGTTGTCATAGAAATATCTATATTGCATTAAAATGTTTAACTATAACAATAAGTATTTTGTAAAGATCCCACTATTAAAAATTGAGGTTTCAACTACAGTTATATACTACTTATATCAGCAAATAAATACTATCTCGATATTTTTATTTCGGTTTTTATTACTATTCTTATCACCATCATTATTTTTATTACTACTATTATTATTATTATTATCATCATCATCATCATCATACAATTCATATATTTTAATAAATGGGAATTTTCTTAATATTTTTTTCTTACATTTTTGTTTAGTTTAATTTGAAATAATTCTAAAGGTTATTAAAAATTCTTATTGCTACTATATAACTGTTTTTATTGTTGATAGATTTGCAAATTTTAGATAATGATACATATTTCTTCGTCTGGTTCTACTCTTGCACTAACACATTTCTTTTAATTTTATAAAGTGATACATCAACGATTCAAGTATAAAAGTCTGAAGTACGTTTAAAGATCAAGTATCTGGAAATGTATTCTTATTTGTTAGTTTTTCAAATCTAATCTGTAGTTAATTTTATTGCGAAATAATGCATGGCAAATGATCATTAATATTTATGTGTCTATTATTTTTTTAAACTTTGCAAACACAAAGACCAAATATGTAGTTTTTTTACACTCAAAAATTTTGTTGATTCAACAAAACATTTAGTTACTTTCACTAAATGTTTAGTTAAAATAACAAATTGCTTTGTTAAATCAATTTATTTTGTTGAATCAACAATCTCTTTAGTCAATGCGACAAAATACAGTACAAATTTGTTGATTTAACAAATCGACATAGCTACTATAAATACATTATTTAATTGCAGTAACTAAATATCATTACTAAAATATTTTGCTAAAACAACTAAATATAATCTTATTATAACTAAAGATTTTGTTGAAATTGCTATATTTAAATAATAAATGAACCATTTAATTAATCCAACAAAATATTTATTGTAGATTCAAATAAATGTTGAGTAATTGGTCCAACATGTAAATAGTTTAGTTCACTTTAATTTAAGCCTTTGTTGATTCAACTGGATAGTTAGTTCACTTTACCAAATATTTAATAAAAAAATTATCAGCCGATAACAAAACAAACTTGATTGACACAACTAAATATTTTGTTGGAAGTAACCAATCTTTTAATTAGAATTACAAAATATTTAGTTACTGTCACTTCGACTTATAAATAACTAAACATTTTGTTGAACCAACTAAATGTTTATTAGCAAGTAGCTAACTAAATCGCATGATTACACGGAGAGAAAAAACCTAGTAAAAATTGTGAAAATTCATAGTAAAAATTGCTATTTTATGTAGGAAAAGAATGACAGTCTTGTACTATATTAAAAATTATTATGAAACATAGTAATTTTTATAAATAGCAATAACTGCTAAAAAAAATAGTAATTTTTGCTAAATATGTAATAATTTTTAGAATTTTTAATAAGAAATATTGAAATTATGGCATAACATTTTTTGGAATGTATCTAATGTAATTTTTAATATTCAAAGTAATAATTTTTAGTATTGAAAGTACTAATTTTTAGTATTAAAAGTAGTAATTTTTAATATTTAAGAGAGTAATTTTTAGAACGTAGAATTTGCAAATTTTGCAAAATATTTTTTTTTTGTCACTGAAATTATTCTCATCTTGACTTGGAGACTCTTGTATATATTACTTATTCGAATTAACTTAACACTCAAACACTTTTCTATCGCTAAACAGTATTGCTTAAATTTAACGCATTCGCTTCAATTACAAATATACGCAGACCTATTATTAGACCTAACCTAACATACATAAATCTACTTCTACGTTTTCGCACGTAATGTACCATGACAGAAATTTATTTTTCTTATATACTAACCAATATGGCTTCCAACCACTTGCGGGTGACGATTTTTTGTCCGCGCCACCTAGGTATAGCATTTTAAGTATTTTATTTGAATCTTAGAACTTGTGGCGAAATATTAAAAGCTGATAAGCAATAAAATCGATTGAAAAAGTAAAAAGTAGACTTTATTTCAATTTTGCATTTTTATTATTTCTTTTATTATTAAATTACATCCAATTTTTACATATGCGTGATCCAGGCGCACCCGATGCGAGCTCAGGCACGACCGGCGCGAGCTCAGACGCATGCGCATACGCTTCCGACCACAGGCTTTACTATAGAAAATAGTAATTTTTGTAACAAAAGTTATCAAACGTTGTCAATATTCATAGTAAAATTTACTACTTTTTGTTCGTAAAATTTAATACTATTTCTATAGTACAATTTATTATTACAACTTTTACTATAAAAAATAGCAATTTTTGTAACAAAATTTATTAAATTTTATAATATTAATAGTAAATTTTAGAATTTTAATAACAAAATTTACTATATCAATATCAAAATTCCTCATTATTCAAGACTGTCACTTCTTTCCTATGAGAAAATAGTAATTTTTATTAAGTTTTTTCTCTCCGTGTAAAGAGCTACTAAATGTTTTGCTGGTTCAACTCAATAGTTTGTTCACTTAACCAAATATTTTGTAAAAAAATTATCAGCCGATAATGAAACAACTATATATTTAGTTGAAAGTAACAAATCCTTTAGTTAAAATTACAAAATATTTAGTAATGTCGTTGATTTTTTTGTCGTTGATAGATCTACTATATTATACTTATTTTTTAAAATAGAACGTTATATATTATTTAATAAGGTTTTTACTTAATATCTAAAATATATTTTTTATTATATCTTGTGTTAAATATAAATATTAAATTATATTGAGTTAACTTTATAACTAATTATATACTAGCAATAATAATAAAGTTTATATTATGATATTTTTCTGTAAAAAATAGTGCAGTTAAAAAATAAGGCGAAAAATGAAAAAAAATTCTTGAATTCGATTCAAACAATAAATAGATTCAATGATATCGCTAAAGCAAAGGTGTAAAAACAGAGATGAGATACACTGAAAAAAAAATTGGTAAATCCAACAAAAATTTTGTTGAACCAACAAAATAATTTTGATAAATCCTCCTTATCAAACATTTAGTTGAATAAACAAATATATTTAGTTGAATTAATTAAATATTTAATTAAATTGACTAAATATTTAATTAATTTATCTAATTAGTTAGTTAAATCAACGAAATATTGTAGTGTATTAACTAAATATTTTGTTGTGTTCAAAATCCCTAAATCTGAATCAACAAAATATTTTGTTGGATCAATTAAGTCTTTAATAAAATTAACTAAATATTTAACTAATTTATCTAATTATTTAATGAAAACAACGAAATATTTTATTGTATTTACTAAATACTTAGTTCATCTGATAATCCCTAGATCTGATTTAACAAAATATTTTGTCGAATCAATAAAATATTTTATAAGGAGGATAGGACTAAATTATTTAGTTGCATTAACTAAATATCTTGTTAAATGAAAAAATCCCTAGAATCAGTTTAACAAAACATTTTGTCAAAATAACTTAACATTTTGTTGAGTCAACTAAACACAATTAGTCTGTTCGGTCCCTTTCGGACCTCCGCA
The DNA here is from genome assembly GCA_018906775.1 of Sycophila sp. Sp_5. Classification (NCBI taxonomy): domain Eukaryota; kingdom Metazoa; phylum Arthropoda; class Insecta; order Hymenoptera; family Eurytomidae; genus Sycophila; species Sycophila sp. Sp_5. The sequence continues at coordinate 27,580 of JACCID010000179.1, forward strand.
AAAAAGGGTAGCCTACCTCTACGCGGGAAACCGCTAGGCCCGCCGCGGTGCGCATATGCGCGCGCCCCGCGTAAGTTTAGGACGCCGGACGCTTCGCTGTCGGAAAGTCCCAGAATCGGGATTTCCCGCGTCCAGACGTCTGGCGTCCCCGCACGTGCTTTCCAGCATGTCTGCTTGGCCGCCTGGCCGCCCGGCTGCCGGCCGCCCGGCTGCCGGCCGCCCGGCCGCTCGGTCCCGTCGGGTCGCGTCGGCCGCTCGAGCCGGTCGAAACACGTTGGCCGCGCGGCCCCTTCGGCCGCTTGGCCACCTCGGCCCGCAGCCGCCGGCCGCCCGGGCCGCCCGGCTACGATGACGCTTCTTTATGGCCCCGTAACGACTTCGTTACGAGGGGTTTTTCCGAGCGTCTTCCCTTTCTTTTCCTTAAATCTAACGGGACTTTCGAGCAAATATTCACCGCTCGGCCCGGGCAAAACTTTGACACATCGTCACTTCGGCTCGGAGCGTCTCTCAGTGCGGATCGACGAGACCCCTAGTGCAGTTGAGGCTGTTCGTGTCGGTGTTCCCCTACGTGTCGTGAACTCTACTTGCGGACGAGGACGATATCCTGCGGACATTTACGTGCAGTGCGATCCTACTAACGCGCGGCCGGGCTGCCGAGCGAGCGTGCGCAAGGAAGGGTGCGTGTGTGTGTGCGCGTCATCCCCGAGCGGGATACGCGATTCTCATCGGTGGACTCCCGTTGCGGCCTGGGGCCCACGAGTGCGGCGTTGTGAGGTGATCCCGTGCCCAAGACGTTGGGGCAACTCCGCACTAGGATTGTTCAGCGGAGCCACCGTCCAGTCTCCGGTAACTACGCACGTTGCCGCGGGGCTCCTTGCGCACGACAGCTGATTGAATCGGTAAGAGAGCTCTCTAATAGGTAAATTGAATGCATTCAATACGCGCCGCGTTTCGTTAAATAGAAATCTATAATATTTGTAAATTCTCTGTACTTAAAATTAAACGGCTTTTTCCTCCACCTTCTGTGGAGGTTTTTTATGCCTTAATAAACATAAGTTTTATATCTATTGTAATTTAACGTGTGAATTTAATTTAAACGCCCACTCTACCAATAAACTCCTTTTTCTCCTTAACTATTATAAATTGTTATTTACTATTTGATTAGTGTCAAGTTTATTATAGAGAAATCGAAGTTGCCACAACATTTTCTGGTGCCCCGTCGCATTTGTACTCGTTAATTTTAAAAGCGCTATAATAATTGTGTTTGTGCATGCTTAAAGTGGACTGTGTTGCGTACGTGAATTATAAAGATGCCGCCGGTCGCGCTGCGGAAACTTACCGTGTCGCAGGGTACGCGGATCAAAGAAATTAAGCAGACGCTTGAACGGATCAAGCAAAAGCCGCGCGACTCTCTGCAGGCGAGCATAATTCAGACTCGCATCGACTGGATTATCGAGATTTGGTCGGAGATACGGGCAACTAACGCCGAAATTATGAATCGAGAGGGCGTCGACGCGGACCCTTACGTGATCGACGACGTATTCTCCGAGATGCAGTCGGTGTACGAGAACGCGCTTGACTACCTCGTCCCCTTGCGCAACAAACTTCAGGGCGAGCGACCGCGGATCCGACCCCGCTCGCCGAGCGAGGGCAGCCCGTCGCGTTCCTACCGACTCGCGAAGCTTCCTAAGGTCGACTTGCCCACGTTTTCAGGAAACGCAGAAGATTGGGAGAGTTTCAGCGACCTTTTTATGTCGCTCGTTCACAACGTGAACGACCTCGATGATTCGACAAAGTTGCAATACCTTAACGTCATCGCGGCGGATTGGATGAAGGACGTGCGTACCACCAACGCGAATTATCAGTTGACATGGGAGGGCCTTCAGGATCGCTTCTGCGACCCACGCCGAATCGTGAGCAACCACCTCCAGTCCATCTCGAATTTGCCGTATTTAGCCAAAGAATCGGCTGTTGAACTGCGCTCCTTTGCAGACAAGGCTCGTGGCATCGTGCGCGCCTTCCGTGGCCTGGGATTATCCTCGAGTCGTGGGACCTTTGGATTACGCATGTTCTAGGCATGCGCTTGGATCCCGAATCGCGAAAACTGTGGGAAGCGCAGCTAAGTAGGCGCAACCGGCTCGCGACTGCTGACGCCCGCGCAAATAACACGCAAGTCCCCCTCATATCGCGCTTTCCGACTTATGAAGAACTCGCCGAGATTCTCGAGACGCGCATTGACTCCCTTCAAGCTGCGGCCCTTAAGCAAACCACGGCCAGCAAACCGAGCGCAAGCTCTCGAAGAGTTTTTCACGCGCAATCTTCAGGGCTGGCGCCGAACGGAAACCCGCAGAAGTGCGCGCTCTGTTCAGCTGCGCACTTCCTCACAAAATGCCCCGTTTTTCTCGCCAAAATGCCGCAGGATAGGCAGTTGGACGCTCGCATGCTTCGCCGTTGCTTCAACTGCTTGGGGCCTCACATGGCTCGGGAGTGCAACTCAAAGGGAAGATGCAATCAATGTGGACAAAAGCACCATAGCCTTATTCACACGAGCAAGCCCTCTTTACCATCCATAAAGCAGGGCAACCGCGACGATAAGCCCGGATCAACGTCTGGCGTGAACGTGCATACCGCAAGCATCGCGGAAGTCCTGCGGCCAATAATCCTTGCTACCGCGCTCATAAATGTTGTAGGTCCGCATGGCGCGAGCGCGCGTGTACGCGCATTGCTGGACCAGGGGTCTGAAGCTTCCTTCATCTCAGAATCCTTGGCCCAGCTTCTCGAGCTCCCGCGACGCCGAGCGCACATTTCGCTCAGCGGCGTAGGTTGCAGCAACGCCGGGACGCGCGCGCCTATACGACGATTATACTTCAGTCTCTTCATGACCCGGCCTTCGAGATTTCAACGGACGCGTTTATCCTTCCCCGCCTTACAACACAGCTGCCCCAGCATACCATCCGCGATTTGAGACTCGGCGAATTCGAGGAGCTGATTTTGGCTGATCCTCACTTTCACATTCCCAACAGCATCGATCTCATTTTGGGGGCAGCCGTGTACGGCCAGTTTCTGCGAGCAGGAGTTCGCAATTTCTCGTCGTCACGTTTAGTGGCACAGGAAACCGCACTTGGCTGGATTGTGTCGGGGCCGATAGGCCAAGACCGGGCCACGCCACGGCGGGCGGCGCGCTCGCGTCGATCCACCTTGCGAACTCTGCACAGCCGCGTGGAGGATTCCAGCCTCACTGATTCCCTTCAAAGATTCTGGGAACTGGAGGAGTTGCCGCGAGCAATCTCGCTAAAGCCCGAGGATGAGGCGTGCGAAAATTTGTTTGCCGCTTCGCACTCACGCGATGTAAATGGCCGGTATGTCGTACGCCTTCCTGTCACCGGTCAGCTTCCCCAGGTTGCCGCTGAGACGCGAAGAATGGCGCTTGGATCGCTACGCCATATGCACCATCGCTTTGCGCGAGATCAAATCCTAGCGGATGGATATCGCGAGTTTATGGCCGCATACGAGAGGCTCGGCCATATGACGCGAGTCCCGGCCGCGGAACTGGACGACTCGCGCGCATGGTACTTGCCTCATCACGCAGTCTCAAATTCTTCGAAGCTGCGCGTGGTCTTCGACGCGTCCCGACAAACCCGCGAGAAACATTGTCTCAATAATTTTTTAGCCTCGGGTCCTCCGCTGCAACGCGAACTCCCCCTCATTCTTCTCAACTGGCGAAGGTACCGATATGCTTTCACCGCCGACATCGTTAAGATGTTCCGGCAAATTCCTGTTGCCAAAGAAGATCGGCACCTTCAAAGGATTGTGTGGTCGCCAACGCCGGACGTCCCACCCACCGATTACAGTCTAGATACTGTCACCTACGGAACGGCATGTGCCCCCTATCTTGCTCTGCGGACGCTCATGCAGCTAGCGCGTGACGAGCGTGCCCGTTTTCCCGTGGGCGCCGCTTGCTTAGAATCCGAGACCTACGTCGACGACACCTTTGCCGGAGCGGATGACCTACCAATGGCCGTTCACAAAAGGCAGGAATTTGTCGATTTATTAAAATCTGCCGGGTTCGAGTTAGATAAATGGTCCGCGAACCATCCAGACATTCTGCCGTCGCATCTGCGGGAGGCTAGCTTGGCGCCCAAGGAGCTCGATAGGGAGAACTTGGTTAAAACCCTCGGTGTTTAATGGAACCCTGCGCGAGACGAGTTCAGCTTCAATGCTAAGAGTACCGAAATTGCAAACGGCCCGATATGCAAACGCTCCGTCCTTTCGAACATCGCGCGGCTATTCGACCCTCTGGGCTGGTTGGCCCCGGTCACCGTTGTAGCAAAAATCCTGATGCAGGATTTGTGGATTCTCAAGTGCGACTGGGATGCCCCACTGCCGACCGAGGCTGCCGAGCGCTGGCGCGCTTACTGCGAGTCACTTGACGCGCTTGGCACGTTGTCCATAGGGCGGTGGCTGGGAGTACTCGGCGACCTGAATTGCCAGATTCACGGCTTCTCCGATGCGTCAGGGCGCGCATACGCCGCCGCGGTCTACCTCCGAGTCCCGGAAGAGAATGGTCGGTATCGCGTGGCCCTCCTCGCCTCGAAAACGAAGGTTGCACCGGTTAAAACCGTCAGTATACCGAATCTGGAACTTTGCGGCGCCGCGCTCCTGGTCAAGCTTGTTTCTTATTTGCGCACACTCGACTTTCTGAAGGATTCCTCAATGTTCATGTGGTCGGACAGCGAGATCGTGCTTCGATGGCTGGGAAAACACCCCAGTCACTGGAAAACTTTCGTGGCGAATCGAGTTTCGCTGATCCAGACGGAGCTGCCTGCGGCTGTGTGGTCGCACGTTCCAACGAAAGAAAACCCCGCGGATCTCGCGACGCGAGGCGCGACTCCTGCCGATCTACGGGACTCTCCTCTGTGGTGGCGCGGGCCTGTGTGGCTCTCACAGCCGCCTGAAAACTGGCCGCGGACACCGATCAAACCGCGAGTACTGCACGTACGGCGGTTCCCGGCAGAACCAGAGATTCTCACTCGATTCTCTAGCCTCACACTGCTAATTCGAGTGGTGGCTTACTGTTTGCACCCCTTGAACCGACTGCGTCGCCGACAAGCGGGTTTGGAACCTCTTCCAGTGCACCTCACGGCGGCGGAGCTAGCCGATGCTCGCGCCAAAATCATCCGTTGCGCCCAAAACCACGCGTGAAGCGCCGAAATAACGCTCCTAACCTCTGATAAACGTTTGCCAAAACACAGCCCACTACACAAGCTCAACCCGATAGTTAGTGAAAGGGATGGTATTCTACGCGTAGGAGGACGCCTATCCAATGCTAGCTTAGGTTACGAACGCAAGCATCCGCCAATTCTTCCACGTAACTCGGCCCTCAGCCGTCTCTTTGTGCGTCACGCTCACGAAACCGCGCTCCACGGCGGACCGACACTTACATCCGCCGTTCTCATGCGACAAGCGTGGGTCTTAGGCATGCGACGACTCGTCAAAACAGCGATCCGGAATTGCGTCAAGTGTCAGCGCGCTAAGCCACGCCTAGCCCACCAGATGCTTGGAGACCTGCCAGAGGCTCGAGTGAACGCATCTCAGCCATTCACTCACACTCGACTATGCCGGGCCTTACCAGCTACGAACGACCAAAGGACGAGGCTATCGCTCCTACAAGGGTTACATCGCGCTGTTCGTCTGCCTAGCAACCCGCGCAATCCATCTGGAGGCTGTAAGCGACCTCACTTCGGCAGCCTTCATCGCGGCGTATCGACGCTTCCGAAATCGGCGTGGATGCAACCATCTGTATAGCGACAATTCAACGACGTTCAGGGGAGCCGACCGTGAGCTGCGTTCAATGTTCCAAGCTGCCTCCGAATTTTATAAAACAGCCGCTTCCGCGCTCGCGAACGACGGAACCGAATGGACGTTTATTCCACCGACAACGCCCCATTACGGCGGACTATGGGAAGCCGGAGTAAAGTCCACCAAGCACCATCTCAAGCGCGCATTCGGCGAACATACCTTTACTTTCGAGGAATTCACAACGATCCTCACGGAAATTGAAGCATGTTTAAATTCTCGTCCGTTGAGCCCTCTATCTAACGACATCGACGACCTCAACGCATTGACCCCGTCTCACTTTTTAATCAATCGTGCCCCGAGCTGTCCTCTGGATGCTGAGCCTCCGCTCGTTCCGGAGAACAGGTTAAACCGTTACCATCTAATGCAGAGGGTGCACAGTCAGTTCTGGAGACGTTGGTCATCAGAGTACTTGCAGCATTTGCAAGAGCGCAACAAATGGCGAGACCCTACGGTCAATTTTGCTGTAGGACAACTCGTACTTCTGCGAGATGAACGATACCCCCCCGCCAAGTGGACCCTTGGTCGCATTCTTGAAGTGCGCCCTGGTCCAGATGGACACGTAAGGGTTGTCACTGTAAAAACCGCCTGCAACACGTTTCGCCGACACATCGCGCGACTCTCTCCGCTATCCACTCCATCGGAATAGCTGTCCATATATTCGTCCGTCGGACGAAGGCGGGCGGTATGTTCGGTCCCTTTCGGACCTCCGCAAAAAAGGGTAGCCTACCTCTACGCGGGAAACCACTAGGCCCGCCGCGGTGCGTATATGCGCGCGCCCCGCGTAAGTTTAGGACGCCGGACGCTTCGCTGTCGGAAAGTCCCAGAATCGGGATTTCCCGCGTCCAGACGTCTGGGGTCCCCGCACGTGCTTTCCAGCATGTCTGCTTGGCCGCCTGGCCGCCCGGCTGCTCGGTCCCGTCGGGTCGCGTCGGCCGCTCGAGCCGGTCGAAACACGTTGGCCGCGCGGCCCCTTCGGCCGCTTGGCCACCTCGGCCCGCAGCCGCCGGCCGCCCGGGCCGCCCGGCTACGATGACGCTTCTTTATGGCCCCGTAACGACTTCGTTACGAGGGGTTTTACCGAGCGTCTTCCCTTTCTTTTCCTTAAATCTAACGGGACTTTCGAGCAAATATTCACCGCTCTGCCCGGGCAAAACTTTGACACATCGTCACTTCGGTTCGGAGCGTCTCTCAGTGCGGATCGACGAGACCCCTAGTGCAGTTGAGGCTGTTCGTGTCGGTGTTCCCCTACGTGTCGTGAACTCTACTTGCGGACGAGGACGATATCCTGCGGACATTTACGTGCAGTGCGATCCTACTAACGGGCGGCCGGGCTGCCGAGCGAGCGTGCGCAAGGAAGGGTGCGTGTGTGTGTGCGCGTCATCCCCGAGCGGGATACGCGATTCTCATCGGTGGACTCCCGTTGCGGCCTGGGGCCCACGAGTGCGGCGTTGTGAGTTGATCCCGTGCCCAAGACGTTGGGGCAACTCCGCACCAGGATTGTTCAGCGGAGCCACCGTCCAGTCTCCGGTAACTACGTACGTTGCCGCGGGGCTCCTTGCGCACGACAGCTGATTGAATCGGTAAGAGAGCTCTCTAATAGGTAAATTGAATGCATTCAATACGCGCCGCGTTTCGTTAAATAGAAATCTATAATATTTGTAAATTCTCTGTACTTAAAATTAAACGGCTTTTTCCTCCACCTTCTGTGGAGGTTTTTTATGCCTTAATAAACATAAGTTTTATATCTATTGTAATTTAACGTGTGAATTTAATTTAAACGCCCACTCTACCAATAAACTCCTTTTTCTCCTTAACTATTATAAATTGTTATTTACTATTTGATTAGTGTCAAGTTTATTATAGATAAATCGAAGTTGCCACAACATAGTCATTTTAATAAAATGTTTAGTAAGGAGGATCTGACTAGATAATTTTGTTGGATAATTTAACTAAATTATTTAATTAAGATTAAAATAAATAGCTCAATTAAACAATTTTTTCTTTTTAATTTAACTAATTATTTAGTTGTGTCAACAAAATATTATGTTGATTCAATTCATTAAAAATATTCTATTCTAATTTGCTTTTGACGTCTGCTTTAGACGGCGACGATGCTACATTGCTATTTAACCTAACTTATGTGTTTTTTTATTTCGCTGATTTACATTTATTTATACATTTCGCATACATACATATTGATACGTATATTCGCACATTTATATTACATTATAACATTTCGCACAAAATTTCTTCGCTGACGTGGGGTCGAACCCTAACATTAACTAAATATTTTGTAACCGACGCTTTGGCTGAGTGGTGGAGATGCACCTCGGGCGTTCGGGAAAGTTAAGCAACTTTCGGCGTGGACACTACTTGGATGGGTTACCGCGCTGGAAGTTGCGATGCTTCCTCGATCTCTTAGGTGTTTTTCTCCACACTCAACAAAGTGAGCGGGAGGTATGAGAATGACAAATTCGGTGCTCAGGCCTACGAAATGTGACCTGGGCATCTAATTTGAGCATTTTCAATATACCAACCCACTCCGGAACGGGTTTTCCTAATTGGCATTTACCCTAGTTATAGGTTTGGCCACAGGTTTTCCCCGTTCCACAGGCATAACCCTGGGCGAATGCGGAGTGGGAGTAGGGACGGGAGGAGGAGATCTGCCGACAGAGACGGTAGAGGGAAAAAGCTGTGCTACAGGGTGGGTGGGGTTAGAGCCGTGTCCTCCCATCACACCTAAGTGGGGGGGTCAGTGCTGTGTCCTCCCCTCGCTCGGTAGTAGGCAAAAATAAAGAGTCGGCAGGTACTGCTAGGCCCATGAGGCTGCAGGAGATTCACACAAAAAAAAAAAAAAAATAAAAAAAAAACTAAATATTTTGTAATTTTAACTAAAGGATTTGTTACTTTCAACTAAATATTTAGTTGTTTCAATCAAGTTTGTTTTGTTATCGGCTGATAATTTTTTTACTAAATATTTGGTAAAGTAAACTAACTATCCAGTTGAATCAACAAAGGCTTAAATTAAAGTGAACTAAACTATTTACATGTTGGACCAATTACTCAACATTTATTTGAATCTACAATAAATATTTTGTTGGATTAATTAAATGGTTCATTTATTATTTAAATATAGAAATTTCAACAAAATCTTAAGTTAGAATAACATAATATTTTGTTATTTTAGCAAAATATTTTATTAACCATATTTAGTTACTTTGACTATATGTATTTAGTTGTAAAATTTAATTTTCGTTAATCTATTTAATCATTTAATTCCGCTTGCTTTTAATTTTTCAGCTTGACTGTTATTATTTACACGATTTAAATTGTCTTATACTTTATTTTTCGAGTCACGGCTTTACGAGTATTATTTGTTTACTTTTCGGCTACTTACACTGCGCTTCAAAGTTTTGTTCCTTGCCCTCTATAGCGGCTTTACTGTATATTTAATTAGTCATGACCTTATACTTTTCGGCTACTTAACTTTTCGCAGTGATTTGTAATGGTACAGAATTTATTTCGAAATCTAATTTTCAATTCTTTCCTATGTTTCTATCTATGAAATGAAAAAGAAAAAAATATATTTTTCAAAGCAAAAAAATATTTGTTTAATTATTTGATTTTATTACCTATTACACGGTTGGGCGCCATTGTAACGGTGACTGCTGGATTGGATTATTCGGCCCTATTATCTCTAATTATGTTAAATTCAGCCCCTTGGCCAATCACTATTCCAACAATCACTGTACAAGAGATCCGCGATCCTCTGATCGGCCGGGCTAGCAAGGTCGGCAGAAGGGAGCGGGTCTTGTGGGGCTGAGAGAAAATCACTGGAACAGCAATGACATTTATAGTCACTGATGGCGACGTTTATTAATAAAAGATTTACAAACTGCTGGAATTTAGCGGGTCCAGTCCCGCGGCTTTGGAGCCTTCGCTTACTACCTAAATCGCGCGCTCGCTAATGGGAAGCGCTGTTCCCCGGTTACTAAACCTGAGAGAGAGAGGGCGAGGATCATCTTGTTATTCGGCCCTGACCCTCTGGGATGCGGCGTCGGCCATGTGGCCGGCTCGCCGCTGCTACGGCCGTCGGCTCCTTCCTTTTCCAAGCTTCTCCTTCCGAGGCTGAGGCGATAGAGAGCTATCGCTGCGCCGACAATTAGTGCCAGGGCATCGCGTTGCGTGTTGCCCCCCACTTCTTCCGGACGCTTCGCGGGGGAGCCTATTCGACTGTTTGGCCTCGTTGCTCTCGCGTTCATCTCTTCTCTCTCTCTATCTCTAGCCTACTCTACGCGGTTACAATCTAAATATTCAGTTAAATCAACTAAATATATTTAGTTGAATCAGCAAAATTTTTTTTCAGTGTGGATACGATACGAAACTTCATTTAGCCCTTTTGCTTTAGCGGTACAATTGAATATATGTACTTCTTCAGTCAATTCCCAGAAAATAGTTTTTTACAACCATTATTTTATTTCAAAACCATTATATCAATTTAAATTTTTCAGCAACATGATAATTGCACCTTTTTTAATTTTAATTTATGTTGAACTTATCCATTAGGAATTAATGAGTTTAAAAATTCTGTTGGAATTATATTTGCTAAATTTTCATTATTATCGTTTTCTGCTATGTCAATAATAAAATATTCTGTTGATGGTATCGGTATACAATTGAGAAATTCATTGTTAATTTCAATGATATCAACATTTTTTGGAGCAAAAATTGCCCTTTCATAAAAATTTCAATTTTTCATGCCCTTAAAGTATTCAAAAATTTCAACTATAATATTTTCATTTGATATAATTGTTTTTGGGATTTTTATTACTTTACTCGCTCGCTAATGTGGTATGCCGCTAATGTTCGCTCGGTAAATAATTTTTTAATTACTGTTTCAAAAATAATTTATTGATGTTCTAAGTTTTGAATAAAATACTCATTTTTGTATAAAATATTATAATTTTTTTAAGAATTATAAATACTTATTTTACATTTTATTTGCATTTTATATATTCAAATAATTACATTTTTAGTTGCGTATATTCAAAGACTCGTTGTGTCGTAAGTTTATTGTAAGCACTGGGAGTTAAAAAGTAAGTTAAATTAAATAATATATAATATTTAAGAATGTTATTCTTAATATTGTTGTATAAAGAGCGGTTATTCAGGGAAATGTACATACACTGAAGAAAAAATTTTGTTAATCCAACTAAATTTTGGTTGAATCAACAAAATAATTTAGATAAATCTCCTTATCAAACATTTAGATGAATGAACAAATGTATTTAGTTAAATTAACTAACTTTTTAATTAAATTGACTAACAATTTTATTAATTTATCTAATTATTTTGTTAATCCAACTAAATTTTGGTTGAATCAACAAAATAATATAGATAAATCTCCTTATCAAACATTAGATGAATGAACAAATGTATTTAGTTAAAGTAACTAACTTTTTAATTAAATTGACTAATAATTTTATTAATTTATCTAATTATTTTGTTAAATTTATGAAATATTTTAGTGTATTAATTAAATCTCCCCCCCCCCTCCGCGCACCACAGAAGATGGGTGGGAAAAAACCTTGAATAAGCTCCATATAATTTAATAGTGGAGGATTTTAAATAAGCCCATCCCACTTGTTCTTTTTTAAAGCTTTAATTTAACCCTGTTGAATGGACTGGATTCCAGCTGGATTTCTGGGGAACCTTGGTTGAATTTATCCAGTTGTATTTCTGGAGAATGCAGGTGCAATTTATACCTTGATTTCGAATCAATCTAGGTGGATTTAATGGATATCCAGATGGATTTTTCAGGTGGAAATTCCAGGTGGAAATTACAGGTGGAAATTCAAGGTGGATTTCTAGGCAATACAGGTGGAAATTCCAGGTGGATTCCTGTTAAAAAATCTAAGCTCAGATCTAAGGTCAGATCTCAGATCAGATCTGACCTAAGATCTGATGCCAAAATCTGATCTGACAAAAAAACTAAGTCCAACTAATCGAAAAATTCTAAGTCCGATCAAAAAAAAAATTTTTTCAAAAACCCTGTTTATTTTTTTTTTTTTTGAACGCATTTGGACCAAAATTTTTTTTTATGAATTTTTGAAATTTTGGCTAAGTCCATCACCTGCAAAATTTCTAGGTCCGATAAAAAAAAAATGCTCTGTAGGACCATCTTTTTTACGCGAGGGTGAAAAGCCGCACAACTTAAATAAATCATTTCCGCTATAGTCTCATACGATATTTTATATCACGAGAGCCGAAATTTGGTATTAATGTAGCCATTTTGAGGTTAGAGTGCAATAAACTTACATAAACTGCATTAATGCCCACAAATTTTGCCCTTTTTGGTCAGCAATGTAAAAAATAAAAGAAGCTAAATTATGCTCGGTGAGCAACGATTTATGCATTTTAGTGGAATTCATAAATGAAACCGAACCGTCTAATAACAATCCCTTGACCAACACTGAATATTTGAACTGGCTAGTAAAAGGAAAATATTTGAATATTTCATCAGTTGTAGAAGAAGAGAAAATCGTCAATTGAATTGGCCATTCAACTGTGACTTTAGTACAGCTTCCAAAATGAAAATAAAATTATAAAATGCAAAATTTGACCAGCATCCAGCGAAAATGATAGCTGTAGGTGTTAAATAATATACTGTGGATGTGTACACATGTATATATATGTATATATATATTTATTCTTGACAAGTGATTTTTTGTACAAAATACCAACTGAATACTTTCCTTGTTCATTTTTTTATACGAAGGGTCCATAGGCAACAAATTTTGAACATATTGTGACGTTGCAATTACAAATCTTACCGCATGAGTGATTCGGCTCTCCCTCTCGTGGGGTCTCAAGGCTGAGAAGGCGTCGACGTTAAATAAATTATTTAACGTCGAGCTTCTCTGCACTCTGTAGACCCGCCAAGTGACAGGTGTAGAGCGGAAGACGCGCCACCGCACCTGCCAGCCATGCGTGCGAGAGAGAGAGAGAGAGAGAGAGAGCACGTGCGAGGATGCCACCTGAAGGCACTCGGGCCGCCGGGATTTCGTCGAGGCCGCGCCGCAGGGAGGCGGACGCACCAAGGCTTAGCCGACGGCGCGCATCACGACGGCTGACGACGAGGCGGCGGAGATGACTTGGCGGCAGGGCGAAGCAAAGGAGGCCAGCTGCTCGGAGCCGCCATGATGCCTACCACCGGTGACGCGAACGCCACCCTGGCGACATCCCCACACAGACATACACGCACACGAACACACACAACACGCGCGAACACTACGACGCGCCGCGACCCCCCCAGGATGCGCCGCGCACCTGGGGAAGCATGTACTCGGCCCGCGCGCAACACGTGGTCGAGCGCGGACCATGCGTACGGGGCGAGAGAGAAAGCGCGCATATACGAGATGGCGCGCGAGTCAAGGCGGCGCGCACGTGTAGGTGCGAGAGAGAGAGAGAGAGCGCGTAGGTGTGTTGGCGCGCGAGTCGAGGTGGCGCGCGAGTCGAGGTGGCGCGCGAGTCGAGGTGGCGCGCGCGTATCGGCGAGAGAGAAAAGTAGTAGCGTGCGAGAGAGAGTGAAGAGCGGCAAAGAGCGGAGAGAAAGAGAGCAGCCGACTGCGTGCGTGACGTCACTGGCGCTGCTCGACGAGCTCGGCGAGTCGAGCAGGCTGCCAATGTCCGAGCGAGAATTACGTCGCGCCGCGCTTGAAATTAACTCGCGCTCGCGCTCGCATTAGACGATATCGAGTGCCTGCGTTGACGTCGTGCAGCCAATCAACGTGCGTATCGTCGGTGCGGGCGGAAGTCGATCGGCGCGGAAGGACGCGGACCGCGGAGAAAACCCTTTGAGAGGAAAAAGAGGAGGTAAAATCAGTAAGTGCGAGTGAGAGGGAATGAGGGCTGGCGTCGCGACGGAGAAGACTTCCGCGACGCCACGCTATTCAGCCGAAAGCTAGCTTCGCAGCCGGACGCACTTTTCGAGAGTTTTACTGAGTTTAGCGAGTCGTGAGGAGTAGTAGTCAAGGAGAAGTATAGTTAGGACGGAAGAGTTTTTCGAGACGGTGAGCCCCGTGCACACCCTCAGACGGGTTTCTCTCCCCTATAATTATTATATCTTTCCCTCCAAAATTCCCGCGAACGTGATCCGCGCCGCGCACACATATCCACCAACAAGTGTATTCCCCTAAGCCAGGAGGCAAATTATATTTTAGATAAAATTCACAAGGGTTCGAGTTTGATTTCTAAGTGTTGGGTGTGTTGTGAGGTGGTGGGTCGAAGCTAATTCTCAGCAAATCGCGAGTGCACCGGCTACCTCGAGTGAGTAGCTGAGTCCGCGTCGCCAACGGAGCGTGCAGCCATTGCCACGTATACGTGGTAGTCTCGGGAGGATCCCCAACCCTGGGAAAAAGAATTCTCAACCGGAGCGAGGAGTTCGTGATCCGGCGGTGTCTATAAGGCGCCTGGCGCTCAACAAAATTAAGAGTAGTAGTTAACGTGAGAAATCCCCTTTAGGTCACAGGCAGTGGAACGGAAGGTGCGGAGAAGCAGCCAAGCAGAAAATTCATTAGTGCCTGCAGCGTAGTAGTAGTTGGAGGTGTACAAAGGGAAAAGGGAGAGAGGTGCAAACCCCCGGCCTCTAATCTTTTCCCTCTCACAATATAACTATCTAGAATAAAGCAAGTCGCTTGACAAGTTATAAAAAGGAATACAAGACTCGAAGGGAAAATATTGTCTGGTCAAGACAAATAATTGTAAGCGAATAAAGATTTTGAATCAAAGAAGATTAAATTTTCTCTTAGTCTTGAATTCACTTATATTACTAGTCTATTTACTATATTTTCTCCAGATATTTATAAGTTTAAAGATTTTCTCCTATGGTCCATCCTGTAAATAAATCAACAAGAAAGTCTTCAATTAGTATTTTGTAAAAAAAAGTCACTCAACAAGCTATAAAAGTAAATACAAGAACCAAAGAAAGAAATTGGATTGGCCGGTGTAAATATTTTTATCATCTGGACCCTTCGTATAAAGAAATCAACAAGTATAATTTTAATTTTGTATTCGAGTGCCAATTTCAGATGATGAGATAGTGGATTATTTAATTGACGGAATAGCTGATTTGTCTTTACGTAATCAAGCGCGCTCGATGTGTTATCAGAATAAAGAAAAGGTATTAGACGCTTTTAGGCACATCGAACGAACAAAAAAGAGTGAAACGAGGGGCGGAAATATTTCCGACAGATCGGAAACATGGCACAGAATTCGGCGCGTCATTCCGCTCAGTCCACAACAAATCGTTGCTTTAACTGCGGCACGAATGGACATCGCGCAGCCGAATGTACTAAACCAAGGAGGAACAAAGGATCTTGTTTTATATGCGAATCAATGGAGCATCAGATGCGAGATTGTAAGCAGAAGAAATCATCCACCAACAACGGGAGCAGAACAGGAGTGACTACAAGTGCAGCCGTAGAGTCAGAAGCAGATAACGTGGCGACTCTACCGGAGGCAGTAGTGTCGGCTGTGGCTGAATCGAAATACCACAGCTTTGAACTTGTATGTCTTGCGGTCGTCTATACCATTAAGATTTCATGTTTAGGTTAACCTTAAGTAATAACGACATAAATCCTCGCATTTCGCAATGGGCTTTATTTTTGCAAAGCTACGACTTTGAACTTCAGCACCGAGCAGGAACGCGTATGCGACATGTAGACGCCCTTAGCAGGTGCTATTCAATTTTTGTACTTGAAGGAAATACTTTTGAAAGAATGATTTCAATTCACTAAGATTGTGATCCAGATAATGTAAAAATTCGCGAACAACTTGAGAAAACCGAAGACAAATATTTTGAAATTCGCGATGGTCTGGTTTTTCGAAAATATAAAAAACGCGGAATCTTATTTTATGTTCCGGAAGCCATGGAATCAAATGTTATAAGAGCGAGTCACGATGACATTGGTCACGTTGGCATTGAGAAAGTTGTCGAGGATATTATGCGCTGCTACTGGTTTCCTAAAATGAGAGAAAACTGAAAAAGTATATTGCAAATTGTTTAAAATGTATCGAATATTCGCCACTAAGCGGCCAAAATGAAGGATTTTTATAGAGTCTTGACAAAGGTAATTTGCCTTTTCACACTGTACATGCTGACCATTTAGGTCCATTTGAGAAAACCGGAAAAGGTTTTAAATATCTATTATTGATCGTAGATGGTTTTACTAAATTTTGTAAATTGTACGTGTGTAAATCTTCCGGTACTAGTGAAGTAATCAATCATTTTTCAAATTATTTCCGAAATTATAGTAAACCATTGCAAATAATTACTGATCGAGGTACTGCTATTACCTCGAATGATTTTAAAGCTTTCGTAGATCAGTCTTCGATAAAACATGTGTTGATTGCAGTAGGCACACCGCGTGCCAGTGGACAAGCTAAACGACTTAATCGCGTAATCACTCCGGTGCTTGCGAAGCTTTCAGTCGAAGCTAAAAAGTGGGACAGAGTTATACCCGAGGTAAAATTTGCTATTAATAATACTGTTTCACGATCCACGGGACGATGTCCTAGTGAATTGCTCTTCGGGGTAATTCAACAAGGTAAAACTACTGATGAAATTCGCACTGTTTTAGAGTCATATCAGGAACCTATCGACTTAGAGAAATTACGAGCTGAAGCTAGCGTAAACATAGAGAAGTGCCAAAGCTATAACGAAAAAAATTATAATAAGAAGCGAAAAATCCCAATAAAGTATAATGTCGGAGATTAGTATAGAGTCGCAGCCAAAATTAATGTATAATATTTCAGGAATGAGAAAGCGTTAGGTTCTGAAACTCTACATAGTTCATTGTTGAGGTATTAAGAGTCACTACAACCAATTTGAAGTAAACCCAGATGGCAAAATCTATTCTGAAAGAGTTCTTTTTGTGTTCGTGTTCCCGAGCATGAACTCCTCATTGTAATCGGAATCAGTTTCAAATAATAATTAAAGTATACCATAAGAGTTCATGCTATGTCCGCTATTTCAATCATTACGAGTTCTTAAACTGTTTTTTTACGATTTTTTGTCGCGATATATCGCAAAAGTACTATTAGCGAAGTTATAATAGCATTCTTAGAGAGGTCCTAATAGAGCTCGTTATGAGTCGTCATGAAGTCTCCTTTAATAAAATTATAATATTTCTTGAATAATTTTAAATGAAGTCCTTAGTGCTGTTACGTCCAGGATTAAGGAATATAGGCCAATTTTTATTCGGAAAAATAAATAAACATGATTCAACACAATTTCAAAGGTTTTACATTTTAAATGGTTAAAAACTTTCAGTGAAATTACAATGATTCACTCCTTTAAAAAAATTAAGTCCTGTACCCTCGCACTACAAAACGAAGATGCGTAAGATTCTCGGATGCAGCGGGTCGGGTCGCTGGTCGGTGCTGGTCGTACGCACGATAGATAGCAGCGCTCGCGCTATCTCTCTCTCGTTGTCTCCTTCTTTCCTTATTCTTTCTACTTCTCTCTCTCATCTATCATTCTGCTTTCTCTCTCTCTATTTATCTCTCTCTCTCTCTCTCTCTCGAGTAGACAGCAGCTTTCCTTGGTTGCGTCGGTGGATCAGTCGCCTAGCCCGGTGTTGGAGTTTCTGCTGCTATCCTTGTCCCTCCAATGTTATAGAATAGGCCGTTGCCCTTGCTCTGCGTTTTCCCGGCAGGGTGATCGGCGTGCCAGACTTTAAGTCCACAGCGGGCGGTCCCTCGTACTCTTGACGATGCTTGGAGAGGCTCGTCCCTGTGCAGACTGGTAGCTTCGTAGATATGACTGGCGTGGACGACAATTACTCGTGGTATAGACTCGATGCGACTGAACAATGCTTGCCCTTTGACTAGGGTTTTTATACTCTTTAATCCCCTACATTGATTTCCGGTGGGGTCCATTCTTTTGCTCAATCTTGGGAAAATTCGGCTACTTAATTCAAATGATCATTTCCTGTAACAAATTCGGACATGAATAATAATGTGATTTTGCGCTGGTATGTGATCTGTTCTTAGGGCTCATTGCCTAGGAAAGGTGTCTGTGCGCAATGTTTTTCTATTGCATGCCTTGAATATTGATTAGCATTTGAATATAAATCATTTTTATGTGCTAAAAACTTAATTATTCGGTGTCTTATTTTAGTAATAAAATTCCTCCGTGATTTATTTCTAAGATCTATTTCGTGAGAAAATCGAGTGTGCTCTGTGCGTTTCCATCTTCTGTTCTGAATATTAATTAGCTTCCGATTACGAATTATCCTCAAATATTTCCTCTAATATATCGACGTATCGTTGGGTAATCTTCCTCATCTCTTTTATTGCCTTAATTTGTATTCTTTCTACATTTCACACATCCTTACAGGTATACATAGAAATTTAGTTATGTCGTAAAAAGAATCATGTTTACTATTTTTATTCATTATTGGCTTTTAATTATTCTGTACTTTTTTTTCTCATTTCTCTACTTATTATTATTCTACACTTAATTTCTTTTTACGACGTAACAGTGCGAATATTGCGATTTATTGGCAAACAATAAACTACACTTAGTTTTAATTAAATATGAACTCTGTATGAGTTCGTAATGAGCTCGTTATGAATTCGCTAAGAATTCATATGTCACGCATTATAATATACTTGTAAATTTCTGTATCAAGTATTTTAGTTTCTATTGTCCGATTAATCAGATAACAGTGACCTATCCTTAGTTTTAACTAATAATGAACTCGACAAGAGTATTCTTGAATAATTCTGAATCAAGTCTTTTTCAAGGCCATCAGATCCGGGTGATGAATTTACTTCAAATTGGTTATGATAACCCTTAATACCTCAACAATGAACTTTGTAGAGTTTCAGAACCTAATGCTCTCTCATTCCTGAAATATCATACGTTAATTTTGGCTGCGACTCCTATTTATCCTATTTCAAAGCAATGCTTTTTCTCTTAATAGCTAGTTTCCTATAATAAAAATACATTATTTGAATGCACTTAAATTACTTAATACACAATCTACATTAATTTTCTCACTAATAATCTAAAAAAATCTATTTTCCATATCTCTTACCAAGGGTCGAGTTCCAAAAAATGCAATAAAAAGTTTTTGTGTGAAACTAGCAAGTAAGAGAGAAAAAGCATTGCTTTTACATTAGCTACTTCCCTGTTGAAACGACATTATAAAATACTATAAAAAAAAATTTTTATGTGGATTAACGTGTGTATTTGTACCAGTCATGCTTTATAAAATCATATAAATTTTCGTAATCATATAATAATTTATGAGTATATAGTTATTAATTTTTATAGTACAAGCCTTGTACGATATTATTGATAATATTAATATATAAGATTTTATAAGGATTTATAAAAATATAATTTCCGATTTGTTGCATAACAAGAAGTTTAGCGTTATTTATGAGGGCTATAGATGCATCCGTATGGAATCGTACGTTAATTGTTTTTAGTTTATCAAATATTATGAGATTCTTACGAAGTTTACATTCATTGTTAACTAATTCTTTTATCGAGGTGTATAATGAAAGACAAATAAATCAATAATTTTATAGTATTTAATAGGTATTTTTTAGCATTATAATATTTTATATCTGTCGCGGCATGTATCGCAATTTACCGAATGAGGTGTGTATCATGATAATACTTCCTTTTATCGGAATATATCGGTTAATACTAAATAAAAAGTAGAATTAGTTTATAGTAATATATTAGTTTATAGTATATGCTTTCTTTTATGTTCTTATAGCATTTAATAAGCCTTTTTAAGATAACTAATATTTATCTGCAACGGAATTTATCGTAATTTGACAAAGCATCGTGAGTATCTTAACGATACGTTTATCTTAGTCTATGAGGAAATTTGGCTATATTATTAATCATGTTCTAGGGTTTTATCGGGTAATACTAATGGTTTAAACAAATTGATACTTACTTTTATCGGAATATATCGAAAATACTGCATAAAAAGTAGAATTAGTTTATAGTAATATATTAATTTATAGTATATGCTTTCTTTTATGTTCTTATAGCATTTAATAAGCCTTTTTAAGATAACTAATATTTATCTGTAACGGAATTTATCGTAATTTGACAAAGCATCGTGAGTATCTTAACGATACGTTTATCTTAGTCTATGAGGAAATTCGGCTATATTATTACGTAGACTTTTTCTGATATTTTAGTAGGAGTTTGCTGAAAGTAAAATAAAATAACATCCGGCATTTCTTTGGTAATAAAAGAAACTATATTTTTATTAGAAAGTAGTTAACAAAATTACAAAACGAGCTATGTCTAACGCATTAATCTTAATAGCTAGGAATATAGGAACAAGTAATTTCAGGTCACTTTATTTTTAGTTTTCAATATTTATGATGAATTATTATCATCACTTTCATTCTTGTCATTGTCATCATCAATATTTTTGTCGTCGTTGTCGTCCTCATCATCTTCACTGCCATTTTCTTTATCATTGCTACTTTCTTCTTCATCATTTTCACTTTCGTCTTCATTACTGCCACTTTCTTCTTCAGTCATATCATTCTCCTCATTTGTTCTTTTTCTGTTATCAGTTTTAACCTTTTGTCTTTTTTTTCTGTTTCTGTCGATTTCTTTCGAGCTGGTCTATTGAGGTCCCACATTTTTTGGGCCACCCACGTTCCAACTTCTTTATTTAATTGAGCAATTCAGACAGGATCACAATTTTGTTCTGTTTGTAGGTAATATTCAAAAATATCTGTAAATAATTTTAATTTTTATTATATTTTTTGTTAAGGACTTTCAGCTCGTCTAATTATGTAAATAAATTATTAACAAGAATTTTTAAGAAAAATATGGCAAATGAAAAGTATAAAAAGTATAAAATTCAAGGATTTTTTGTACACGGAGAGAAATATTGTATTTAACTTAGCAATGTTTCTAGTAAATGTTACTAGACTGCTGTTGTAATTTCGTCGCAGACTACCCAAGTCGAGATTTTTACAATAATCCTAATAAATTTTTGCAGTTACCAAAATAATATTAATAATTCCACTTAGAAAAATTCGTAGGTGCCCTACAAAAAAATTACAATGCTGCATAGTAAAATTAGTAAAATTTTATAAAAATTGCAAGGTATTATTGTAAAAATTACAAGGTAGTATTGTAAAAATTCGTAGTCGGCAGAGATGGCAAAATTACAATAGTATTGTAAAATTTTCGAAGTTGGCAGTCTGAGGAAATTACAATAGTACCCTTGTAAATTTTCCTACAGGATTTCTCTCCGTGTATATTAGCAAGATGATATAATAAACAAGAAAATAATAATTATCAAAGAAATAAAAAAAAAAAAACTAGCGAGGAACAATGTAATCTTTTTAATAATATTTAAAAATAGTATGTATAATTTATCGATGTTTCCAACTTACGATATACAGCTCCTAATCGTACTGAATCAACTTTAGGTTTGGCAGCTGCTTTTGTTCTATTGCACCTTCGTCCAGTTACACTTGTATTTTTAAGTTCTTCAATACCTATAATACTAATGGCAATCTCTTTAACAAAATGACTGAAACTATTTTTATTTCGAGCAGCATTGTTTTTGGCATTTTCGTATGATGTATTCGTAATGTAAACGTCATTTCCACAATATATCTACAAAAAATTGAAAATTTTATTTATGACAGTCTCTTTCCGACACAAATGTAAACAAACGTATATATACAAGTCGTTAATAAAATTAGAAACTGCTAGTTATTTACGCCCACCCACCACACGCATACACACTACGATTGTATTGAGTCTTATGAACTTGCCCAAAAACTTGCCGAATCTATAACCAAATACTAATATGTTCCAACATTTCTAGTCGATTTATAAATACAAATCTTCCTTAGTGAGAAAGTAGTAGATATAATTGTTTTGAAATATTATTCTTATTTTAATAGAGACTTGTTTAAACATTTGAATAAAAAAGGTTACAACTCTTACCCTTCCGTCAGGAGTAACATAACCGACTTTGGTTTGACTATTTGAAATAATTTCAAAAGGATTCGTTTTGTTAGCTGCAATAATTAAATAAGTAAGCAAATTAAGAAATTATTTAATTTAAGTTTTCTACAGCAACTTTTCGGCATACGGTACAAAAGGATTAAATTTGAAATTGTTTTTTAAAATGCATTAGAATATTAAATTTTCGGAAAGTGTAATGCGTAAGGATACTTTTGAAAATACCCTGCCGCCGGAAAATTAACATTTATGTTGTTGTAATTAACGTCTGCCAAAATTTTTCGACTACCAACTATTTTGATAGACTGGGATTTTATGTTAAAATTATGTTTAACACTGAATTAAGCACAGAAGAGCCAGATACGCGCGCAACTTTTTTGGAGTAGCGTTGAAACATACTATTTAATTTGTTATTTTATATACAAAAATAAAATGGAGTTCTCTAGAAGGAAACGGTACAAGTTAAAAAATATAAAGTATATAAACACGTGGTTCCTATACCGTTATAAACTTTAATTGAATAATATAATTTAGAACAGATTTTAACCAGCTAGCGTCACACCACAGCCTCCAAATATGTTCGAAATATGTTAAATAATCTACCCACTGAACAGAAGATTTAACATTTTCTGCCTAAAAGCTCCTTAATTTTCCGGCAGGGTCATTTTCAAAAATAAAACGCTTTCAAAAAACTTTCTTTAACCATCAAGTAACATACCAAAAACACTTTTTATTTATAAAACTGTAACTTTAGTGAATTTAATAAGAAATGTTTTTTTTTGCAATTTTGTGCGTAAAGTTGTAAAAAAAAGTACTTTTGATACCTACATCTAGGGTGTAAAGTGAAGCAACTACTTCATTTGCGCATTAGTAACTGCTGGCAGTGTGCAAAGTTTCTTTACGCACTGTTAACAGTGTGCAAAAGTACTTTACGCACTACCGACAGTGTGCAAATGTAGTTTACGTACTGATGACAGTGTGCAAAAGTACTTTTTTTTACAAGACTTTTTAAAAAGCGCGCCTCTAGTATGATTCATTATCCCCACGGGGCGCTCCGCCCCCTCGACCCCCGCCGCCCCCTACCGTACCAACATTATTATTGTATTTGTTATAATACAACTTTCCGCTTACAAAATTACAAAAAATTACGTTCGCTACACTGGCGTAACTTTTCCACACTCTTCGACACAACGCATGCGTAAAGTGCAACTTTACGCACTCCCAGCGACGACACGTGCGTAAAGTTACACTAAAGTGTAACTTTACGCACTTTAGTGTAACTTTACGCACTGGTCGCGCTGACCCGTGCGTAAAGTGGCACTTTACGCACTGGTGATGTCAACTCGTGCGGAAATAGTAGTTTTCGATACTAGTGCGTCAGGAGTGATTCGTGACGAGTGGGAGGATATCGCCCGAGCGAAGCGAGGGTGATTATTCACACGAGTCCAGAAATCACTTCTGATACAAGTGTCGAACAATATTTTATGCAGCGAGTGCGTAAAGTACCGATTTGTAAACCGTAAGAATGCACAACTGTGCGTAAAAGTGCTTCACGCACTGCTTTACGCACGGAGTTGCATAAAGTAACTTTACGCCCTTGTAGCAAAAATAACTATTTTCACCATCATAAAGCTTTCTTTATGAATAAGCAACAATCGTAAAAATATTCGTAATAATGTTCAGAATAACATTCTAAGCACTTTTTCACTTTTGGCATTTTTCAGAATTTGGGATAATTATGGAATTACTGTTAATTAAAATCTACAATAATTATCCAATCAGCGCTCGATTTGACCATGAACCCCGCATGACTCTCCCCGCGCGGCCCATGCTGCTCGGGTAAACCCCGCCTACCAACGTCAGTTAGAGCGCTGATTGGCTAATTATCGAAGTTTTTGATTGACCATAACTCGATAATTAGCCACAATTACGAAATATGCCAAAAGGGAAAAAGTGCTTAGAATGTTATTCTAAACACGGGTATACTGGTCGTGCCAGTTCATTTTTGAACACCCTGTATAAAATATTTTTTATATATTAAATATTACCATAGTTATCCATTTTATCTATTACTTTTTGTTGGAGGTCATCATTCCTAGCTTTTATTTTATCATACTTTTCTTGTAATAATTTGTTAATTTCTTTTTGTTCTTCTAACAATTTTTGCATTTTTTCGAGTTTTTCCTTTAACCTGCTTTCTCCCTTACAATCTTTCTTTGTTTTTTTTTTAGTAGTTTTATTCTTGCTTATTAATTTATCTTTTACAGTACCATGATCTGATTTTTTATCTAACACATTTCCATTTTTTTTTACTTCTCCGTGCATTCTTCAGGTGAATAACTATCGCCCCTAGTGGTTACTGTACCTACAGTATCTAGTGGTGTACGATCGACAGCATGGCTTTCTTTATTTTTATCAATGTCATCAATTTCAAACGATGTATTTAGTTTTTGTTGGGTGTTATTTGTTGGGTAAATATTATCGATTTGTTCCTTCCTCTGGGACTCATTTAGCAGATTTAAATTTAGATTTAAAGCATCATTTAATTGTCTTTTATCAATAGTATTCTGTATTTGTTGTTTGTTGTTTTCTACATTAATACTAAACGAAGTATTTTCTTTGTTTTCTGTTGTGCTATTTTTACACAAAATAGCAGGCTTTTTTGGTTCGGAATTACCAGACTCATTATTTTTGCGCTTTCGCTTATTCTACAAAAATTATATATTTATGTATACTTTATCATGAATATTTATGCAACGATGTGCATGCAAGAAAAAAAGCATATATTTTTAGTGAAAAGTAGTAAGACAGGGGCACAAAGTGCGGTCTACCAGCTAATACGGTCCACTCTAAACTAAAAATTATTACGGTGTATGAGGAAGTTCGTTTTAGATAACGGGGTGGCCCACAAAAATACAAAATCCTGTGGGAAAGCGGGGGAGCGTGATAGTTGCTTCACTAACACCTACATTAAATTTATTGTTAAATTAATCTAAAAAGTGACTAAAAGCTTAGACCCGTGCTGTGTACCACT
Organism: Sycophila sp. Sp_5; assembly: GCA_018906775.1. Lineage (NCBI taxonomy): Eukaryota > Metazoa > Arthropoda > Insecta > Hymenoptera > Eurytomidae > Sycophila > Sycophila sp. Sp_5. The sequence continues at coordinate 52,506 of JACCID010000179.1, forward strand.
CCCATACCATTTTCTATGATTCAGTTATGTACGTATTATAGAGAATATACCATTAGTTTTTTAGATTTTTCATTGTTGCTAACTTTCTTGTCTTTATTTTGTGCCTTCCTATTTTCGATTTGTTCTTTTTTTATCTTTTTTTCCTTTATACAATAAAGCTGTGGTGTAGAAGAATCAATATGCTGAAACAGTGAATTTAATAATTAAAAAACATAATATGTAATGTAATACCTTCTTTCATATAAAAATAATAGCGTCTACAGTTTCAAAGCTGGCCGAATAAAAATCCTATCTGCTTGGTTTTTATAAATAACTCAGTTTGAAGTTTTGCGTGTTTATAGATCATAAGCGTAGTTAGTTTGTATAACATGCGTAATGTGTTAGTGTAAAATACGTGATTTTAGTTTGTTGTAAACGTAAAATATATATTCTATACTACTTAAATTAAAGCTAGAATGACAATATTTCTCTCTTGATATTAAAATATTTTTTACGAAAATCAAAATGGAGACGAAAATTTGAGATCAAGATTAGCAAAAACGATACTTTGCCTATTATTTTTACTATAGAGTATGACAACTTTCACGAGAGTCAAATAACATGCAAAAAGAGCTGTTCAGTGCATGATAAATTTATTCGTACAAAAAATGTCAATATTTCTAAGAAGAAAAAAAAAACAAAATTGAATTTTCAAAAATTACATTGTTAGCCCTAAAATCTGAACCAACTGACATTAACCTTGTTTCTTACTTGTCTAAATTGTATCAATAATGTAAAAGTATTACAACTGTACAAATTGATACAAATTACTGTATTTCAAAAACATTGGGTAGAAATGAAATGTATAAATCTGTTTGTATGTCTATCACAATAACTTTCCGTGATATTTTATCAATTTTCAAGGCAGTATAGGAAGACGATTTCTTTTGGACTCTAAATATGTGTGATACTGTTGGTGATTCAGGTTCCTCATTGAAATTGTTTGGGCTTATTGACCAAACTTTCCCAACTAAACATAACATTCATTTCCTGCAGTAACAATATCGTGAATCTGAACTATTTCTCCTGTCACCGTTTCGATCACAGATTCGTTAGTCTTTTTTACTTTGTTATATTTTATACTATGGATAAACATCGAGTCGTAAATGCAATGATCGTATACTTGTACCCTAAGCATGTCATTTGTAGTCAAATTACGAAAATAATTTTGAACTTTGACATTATCCTTTGCACTTCCAACTAAAATGACTTTATCAATTACAGTTACATTTTGCAATGGTTTTCTGCTAATAAACAGAGACTTGCAAAATTCGATTGATGGAGACAATGATTTTTCATTGCTGAGGTAGCTTTGAAATTCGGCTTTCTTTAACCATTTTTCAGCAATTTGTTTGACACAACCGTTTGGTGCATTCATTTGTCGCATAAATAGATATATTCCGTTTTCGAACGGAAATGCTGATGCACACCATAACGGACCACTGTTACGTACTGCTACGTGGAAGTGAAGAAGGCAATGAACGTTAAAAGTCATAAATTTGATGCCATAATAAATTTGACATTCACCAACGAATTTCAACAAATTATACTGGCATATATTAATGTCAGATTCGGCTATGGAAACTTGTAAAAGTGTATATATACTAGAAACAAATAAAGCGTATGACTGAAACCATTCGTTTGGAAGTATTCCGTACAAACAAGGCAAACTGACAAAAAGTAACCACGTTCTTAATTCCGTTGCCTTGTATTTGTCAAACAAGTCTAATGAACGAATGTTTCGTCGAATATCCCTACATAGTTTGATGTTGTTCATCCGTGCTTTTATTTTTTCACGATGTGCTTTATTGAAATAACATTCGTTCCAATGTCTATAAAGTTGACGTACTACTCCTAACAATACTGCGTGCATATAGTCTGGAGGAATATTCCAAATAATATCGAAATTTTTTAATTTCAGTAGGATTGATTTGCCTTTTACTCCATTAATAAAATTCCCAAATTTTGCTACTTTGTGGACATCTTGTACATGCTCTTCGTGCGATCTTAGGTTCGGGTCATTTTGTAGTAAAGGATATCGCATGGATCCGCTTGCATATTTTCCGTGATGATGACAGTAACCACAACCGTAAAATCCATTGAATTTTATTCGGTTTTGTAACAAAGGTCTTGCTACACTATCAACACAAGCAGACATTGGAACGACGTTTACATTATGTATTATACGTGTGCGATAATCAATGACATTGACACCTACTGATCGAAGAACTTCACACTCATCCACGAAAACGGAAAGATAGATGTTCATAAATTCAGGTGTGGGCTCTTTTTCGCTTTGATATAATCCTCCTAGAATAATGTTTTTAAATCGAACAGCTGGTGTTAACTCATTTATGTGTAACTGAATTGGCCATAAGCTTTTTTTCGCACTATTAAATAGTTGAGCACCATCAGTATAAAAGTTAAAAGTTAATGCTCCTGGTAATTCTATTTGAATCTTTTTATACAATTCAGAGTTGTATACATCGTGCATACTGTCATTGTTATGAACAATTTGTTTTTGAAATAAATCCATATCTAATTGTATCTCTCTACGATTAAAAAGAAACTCTAATTGATATTTAATATCTACTGTAGTAAAATAATTTGTCGATTGCGATGATATTCTAATGGTTTTTTCACATTCGTCACACTTTACTGTCTTAGAAATATTTCGTATTCCTTCAATTGTTAACAATTTAATGTTGCAATCTGTACAGAAAAAATGTTTTTTGAATTTGTCATCAGGAGTTTTTAATATCTTGGACATTAAATAAGGACTGTAATTCCAATTGCTAAATCGCGATCCAGCCAAACTTTTAATTAATTGCAATAATGCAATCTGTAAATCTTTAGTTAAATTATATTTAATAATAATCCCTTTTATCATCAACACAACTTCTGAAACAGTGAAATTCGAATCTTTAAACATGATGCGACAATCCTTTTTTAAATCATAAACATTTTCTGTATTAAAGTATGTGCGTTGTTCATCATATTTTTTAGCAAATTCTTCATTACCCTCTTCGCCAAATTCTTCTAAAAATTCCTCCTCAGACTCCTCATCGCTACTACTATTATATATTAAGTTTTGCTCATATTCATTTTCAGTTCTATAATTACTTTCTTCGGAACTGCAACCAAGGATATCTGCTTCATTATTTTGTATAACATCATTTTGCGAGATGTACTGTTCAGTAAATTTAACTTCCATGACTGATTTATCATATTCACATTTTTTACTTTCTTCATTTACCGTTATCTTGCCTTTTTTTCGATTTTCCATACAACTTGTTACTGTAAAAATGTGTTATTGTTTAATACCAAATCCCAGTTTCAAATGCCAAATTTGTCAAAAGTGATTAGTCCCCACAAAAAGTTTAAATTTTACATTTCAAATGTTACGATATTATAGAAGGAAATAAAATCTTATTATTATAAAAAATGCAGAATAAATTTCACGGAATAATGCAGATTACATCGACGCCTCCTACGAAGAAAATCTCTTTTCAGTTTTGCGGCGAAGAAAATCCCTTCCAAAATTTGCACCGAATATAATCCCCTCGCTGATTTTTCCGACGAAAAAGATCTCCTTCTATACAATTGCGACGAAAATAATCCCCTCGCCGATTTTACCGACGAAAAAGATCTCCTTCTATACTTTTGCGGCAAAAAAAATTTCCTTGCCAAATTTTCCGACGAAAAAGATCTCCTTCTACACTATTGCGACGAAAATAATCCCCTCGCTGAATTTTCTGACGAAAAAGATCTCCTACAATCTTATAAAACAATTCTCTCGTAGATTTTTTGATTAAAAAAATGTTTACCCTCTGGCTTAAATGTTGATTGAACACACAGGAAAAAAATTCAAATACTATTTTTAAAAACTGACATTGACAATATATGTAAGTTCATTGAGAACAAAATTTATTTCAATCGTTAAGTTAATGACTTGCCAATTCAGATTTTCTTTTGTGTTCTCTTTAAAAAAAAAAGAAAACGGATAAGTAGATTTTTAATTGTATCCGAATTCGCGAAAATATAAAGCAAAAGCTCAACGCATGAGCTGATAAATTAAATTTAACAATTGCGCACTTTTAATTTAAAAATGATAACTTAGTTTTAATAAAAGATTTAAATATGTCCGATACATTAGAGAATACAATCGTTAAGTTTTTTAATGTATACGAGGGATCATATAAAATTATAAATAAATTAATGTAAAAATACTAGAGGGGATAGTCTTCGTCGCAAAGTCGTTCAAAAAGATGTTCTTCGCTGTAAAAGTACAAGAAAGGATAGTTTTCGTCGGAAAATTAGCTAAGGAGATTTTCTTCGTCGCAAAAATGCTAGAGGGGCTAGTCTTCGCCGCAAAATCGTTCAAGAAGATGTTCTTCGCCGCAAAAATGCAAGAAAGAATTTTTTTCGCCGCAAAAGTTCTAAAAAGGATAGTTTTCGTCGGGAAGTCAGCTGAGGAGATTTTCTTCGTCGCCAAAATGCAGACAGGGGATTTTCTTCGTACGGGGCGTCGACATAATACCAACAATTCAATAGATACACTGCCAAAAATTAACTTCATTTTAAAAATAAAATAAAAATCAATTTTAGGAAAATTTTTAAGTATAAGACCCCCTTAAAAAAAACCCTAAAATTAGAAACAATCCATAATAAATCCTTTCAAATTTTAAAACGCACTTTTGAAAATTAAGCAAATAACATTTGCAAGACACGTGTATGTATGTATGTATGTATGTATAAGCTTTATGTATGAGAAAGCAACATTCGTGCAGGAAAAAGCACATACATGCATTAATATGTAACTTACAGCTTAGATTGTCTTTGTGCGTTAACAAAATTTTGTTCATTCTTTGACGAGTCCATTTACTAAGATTTCTTTGGTCATGGTTATAAGAGAAACCCAATTTATAATTTTTTTTAGGGCTCATTTTTATGCATATATTAATTATCTCTTTATTGAAGCTGAAAAATCTGCAAAACAATGTAATTTTAAAATAATACTAGGGTACTAGCCCGTATTAATGTATCTATCATTTAAGGTGTTGGAAACGTCGTGGTAGCCATTGAGACAATTTGTGTTAAGTATAATTTAAAAAGTTAAACAGATTTTGACCAGGTCTTTGCCACTTCCTAGCCAGTTTCTGGCTAGATTTTTTTGCAATGTTAACCAACCAAACAACATTAAATTAAAATAAAAAAACAAATATAAACTTCAAATTTTTCTAAACATTTATAGGTTACAAATAATATTGCACGAATGTTACAGAATTTTTGTATAAGCCGCTTTCAAAAAATTGAGGAACCTGAAATGTGCTTTTATTGCCGGTAAAATGAATCGTCCTTTTTTCACTATAATACAGGGTGTTCGAAATGTTCCGGACCCCCCACTTATAACATAAAGTAAGCATTTTGGAAAAAAATGTTAAATACAAAAGTTGTTAAGTTTTGAAGGTTGAACTAAATGATGACCTTGGATTTGTTATTGGTTATCATTTTCAAGGTCATTTAAAGGTCATCTTCAGTTTTTTAAATAGGGAGCCCTATTTTTTATTTCAGATTCTGAAAGAGCACAAAATTTTACATCTGGATATGTACCCACGTTATGGCTCAAAATGACCTACAGAGGTCATTTAGTGGTTAAATGATTATTTAGTAGCAGAAAGCCAAGAAATCCCGATTATTAAGAACTTTGAGCGTATCTGACCAATACTAAAGTAATTTGATTTTGCAAGACAAACTTTATGGTGGCGTTAAATTGACATTGCCCTTGATTTTCAAGGTCATTTGAAGGTTAACTTTAGTTTTCCAAATTAAGCCTCCTAGTTGTAATTCTCCATTTTGCACCAGCGCTAAATTCTGCATTAGGATTGTAGAAGGTGTAATTGACACTGGCGTAAAATAAGCCTTAGGCCAGACAACCACATAATTCGGGCGAGAAAATGACAAATAAAAAAATGTCTAATCAAAATAAGCCTTAGGCCCAACAACTACATACCTCGGGGGGGGGGGGGGGGGGAAATGATAAATAAAAAAATGTCTAATCAAAATAAGCCTTAGGCCCAACAACTACATACCTCGGGGGAGAAAATGATAAATAAAAAAATGTCTAATCAAAATAAGCCTTAGGCCCAATAACTACATACCTCGGGGGGGAAAATGATAAATAAAAAATGTCTAATCAAAATAAGCCTTAGGCCCAACAACTACATACCACGGGGGAGAAAATGTTAAATAAAAAAATGTCTAATCAAAATGAGCCTTATTGCTCAGGCACGTGAGGTACAACTAATTAAGGTAACATCATGGGTGATCCAGCCAACTAAGGCAAGACCATCGGCGGCCCAGCCTACTAAGACAAGAACACTAGCGGCCCAGTCAGCTAAGGCAGGACTATCGGCGGCCCAGCTAACTAAATCAAGACAGCGGACTATTCGCCCAAACTGAATTTTTTTAAAATGTCGTTGACAGGAACTTTTTACAACAACTGTTCAAATTGTTGCCCATTAACAGTTTGGCAATGTGCTAACCGATTGTAAAAGGCTGCAACAATATTTCGCAAGATTTGCTGAGGTATCAAGTCTATTTCATCAGTGATTCTTTGGCGTAATTCATCCAAGTCACGTGGTTTTATAACATAAACTTTATCCTTCAAGTATCCCCAAAGGAAGTAATCAAGAGGCGTTAGGTCTGGGGACCGAGGTGGCCATTCAATTGTACCTCTCCGCCCAATCCATCTATCATGAAATGTTGCATCTAAATATCGGCGAACATGAATACCGTAGTGTGCAGGAGCACCATCCTGTTGGAAGTAAATTTCGTCAAGATTTCCACCCGTTAAATTCCGTATAGCAGGTATAATTTGGTCTCGAAGCATGTTTTCATACATTGCAGCATTTAAATTACCTTCAATAAAGAAAGGGCCAAGTACTCTTCCATTAAATATGCCAGCCCAAACATTTACTTTTTCAGGATGTTGCGTGTGGTCCGCTCTCATCCAATGTGGATTGATGTTACTCCAGTATCGACAATTATGTCTGTTCACTGTTCCGCTTAACTCAAACGTGGCTTCATCAGAGAAAACAATGTTATTGAGGAGCAAAGGATCATCAGATATCATTTGCATCATTACATCACAAAACTCAACCCTTCTATCAAAATCATCTTCAGATAATTCCTGTACCAACTTTAATTTGAAAGGATGCCATTTGTTGAGTTTCAAAATTTTGTGCACAGATGCAGCTCCCATTTCATGCTGTTGTGCACAACGTCTGATGCTGCAATGGGGGTCCTCAATAAATGATTGTAATACGTCTAAGCTCTTTTCATCATTAGACGATGATTTGGATCTACCTGATTTAGGACGATCTTTAATACCACCTGTCTCTTCAAAACGTCTAATTGTACGAATTACGGTACTTTTTGAAATAGGGTTGTTTTCTTCAACTCTGAATGTTTCATTGAATAAACGCTGTACCTGTTTGTAACCTCTCTCTTGATCACCCCACCCTCGCATCATCAACAAAGATATTCTTTCTCGTTCAGTAAGATGTGCCATTTTTCACTACGATTAAAAGTACAATTATTGAAAATTAATATAATTATCTGAATTTCGAAGTAAGAGAACTTCACTTAACTCTTGAAAACAGAAAAGTAAATAGGAGTAAACAATTGTTAATTAACAATTATAAATGAACTGATTCCTAAAAAGAATAGTGAGCAAAATCTTCTAAGGTACAAGTAACGATCCTGAAAATACTATGAATCATGCGTAGAAACTCGTAACCCTTGCAAAAAATTATTGCAATAAAAACTGTTCATGTAAAACGGTTAGATTATTTTGTTTTTGAAATTAATAACCCCCAAGTGTCCTATGTAGATCATTTCGAGCCAAGACGTGGATATTGTACATATTTTCAGACCTAAAATTTAATGCTCCTCCAGAATCCGGAATACAAAATGAGTCCCTTTTTAATAAGCTGAAGATAACTTTCAAATGACCTTAAAAATGAAGGCCAATTTTAAAGTGACCATAAAGTTCGTCCTAGAAAATCAAATTATGTACTTTAGTATTAAAGTACGAATTTTTTTTTTCTTTTCGTCAAATACACCCAAAGTTCTTAATAATCGGGATTTCTTGGCTTTCTGCTACTAAATAATCATTTAACCACTAAATGACCTCTGTAGGTCATTTTGAGCCATAACGTGGATACATATCCAGATGTAAAATTTTGTGCTCTTTCAGAATCTGAAATAAAAAATAGGGGTCCCTATTTAAAAAACTGAAGATGACCTTTAAATGACCTTGAAAATGATAACCAATAACAAATCCAAGGTCATCATTTAGTTCAACCTTCAAAACTTAACAACTTTTGTATTTAACATTTTTTTCCAAAATGCTTACTTTATGTTATAAGTGGGGGGTCCGGAACATTTCGAACACCCTGTATAATGCATTATACATAAAGTAGTATATCAGCCAACTGTAATTTATGGGGAATGCAATCGAGTGTTCATTGATTTGCTTGCTATACCAATAGAAATTTATATGGCATATGGAGATAAAATTGATTAACTCTTAGCAGTTTTTATCGTACTGCTCCTGTACTTTACAAATTGATTATCGCATGTTATAGGATAAATATAAATTCTATGGGAATCTTTAGTAAATTAGTTACTGGGCTATGTAGTTTATTTTACTTAAATAAGTACAATAAGCAATTGCATTTCACAGGGTATGAAAATAAATAAATTAATGTCAAAAGATTACGATTGTTTTGATACATTTTTATTAAGTTAAATTATACGTAAATATTTTTAAGGAATTATTTTATAATTCAATATAAATTTACATAAAATAATAAATAGGTAATACTGGTGTTAACTAATAATTTCTTTATTATCTTATTAGTTAAATCACACGGAGAGAAAAAGGTACTCAATACATAACAGGTTATGTAAGAATAATTCAAATTGAACGTTACTGTCTTCCGTTCACCGAACCGTTCTGTAGCCGTAACCAATTTTTTCTCTCCTTGCAGAATAAATAAGGCACTGCAAATTGACACTTATAAAATTAAAAGACGAATGAAAGAAAGTTTTTAAGAAAATTAATACATATATAAGTTCCACAGCGAGAAGATTGCATCAGTAATGAAAGAATAAATTTGAATACAGTGTAAATTGATTGGTAACAATTACTATACTCTAAAACTATTCTTAAACTTCATAAAAAATGGGGAAATTTAAGTTAATTAAGAATTTGGATCGTTCTTTTCGATGTCATCGTTTCAATTATTTTCATCTTCACTATTGCTGCTACTACTGCAATTACTTCCTGCAGTCGTATCATCTAAATCTTCACTACTTTCTTTATTGCTTTCTTCGATAGTATTGTCGTCTTCTCTCTTATTTTTTTTTGAGAGTGCTCTTTTTGATTTAATTTTTTTGATAGCTTTTTGATTAAACTTTTAGATTTTTGATAGCATTTAATTAAATTTAGTAAAGCATTACAATTAAATCATATAAAGTACTTTACTAGGATATATAAATATCTATAAACATAAGCAAATGCAAAGATTTTATTATGCAACCCTATTGAAAAATCTTACGTAAGTTCTTACGTAAGATCTTACGTGAGATCTTATGCCAAAATCTGATCTGAAATTTTTTTATTTATAAAGGACTAAATACCGTGCAAAATGAGGATAAACTTGTTATTAAAGAATTTTTTTTCGATGGGACTTTTTTCAGATGCGGAACTTAAAAATTTTGCTACATGGAGGCAATAAAGGCCGCCGAATTGCATTTTTACTTGTCCGCGTTATTCTTCCGAGTAGTCCGCGGGACTACTCGGTAAACCCTTCACATCCGTAACCTCCCGGATACCGCCACTCTGTCGTAGAGCTGAGCGGCCGGCATCAGCTGTCGTTGAGGAGGACGACGGCCACGCGAACGCAAGGAGTGCGTTCGCGCATCAGCACGCGAGTACGAAAAGCGGGAGTACAGGCGTACTCTCGCGTTGTACACGGGCCGCGGCGACGTGTGTTCGCCGTCGGGTGCTCGCGCGCACCCCGAGGTAAGGACCTCGGGGGGCACTCGCACGTGCCCCATTGCACCAATCTTGCGGAGGAAGGTCTCCTCCGCGAGATAATCGGTAATAGGCAACCCCGTTACAACTGGCGCCCAACTTCACGTGCATTCGGAGGTTAGAAGTACACCGCAGCGATATACGAATTTTTATTTTCGAAGGATTTTTAATTTGCAGATCGGATTACCGACCGAGTCGCCAATCTAGAAGCAGGAGAAGCTTCGCGAATCGGCCGCTAGGTGTCGGCGGACTTTTTCACAGGGAGTGAAAAAGCTGCGAAATTCAAATTTGAATTTAAATTCTAGAGTTCGCGTGCGTTCGTGAAGAGGAAGTAGAATAAAATTTTCTTTAGGAAATTGAGGGAGGAAAAATCAGGAGATTTTTCCGTTAGTAGATTTAGGTGGAGAGAGAGAATCTCGCGTGGCGGCGAACGTTCCTTCAGTCGAAAGGAACGTGCAAAAAGGCGATTTCTTTTGTTTTTGCATACGGATTCAGGAGGAAATTAAATTTTTCGATTTTTCATTCGTGTACGGAGAACTAATTCGTTCAGACAGTTGCAGCCGTAACCTGCTCCCGTCAAAATTTTTTTTTACTTTGGTTGAATTTCCTGGAGTAAATTCGCAAAGTGAACAGTCGCAGCCGTGCCCTGCTCCTGTTCTGAGACTTTGCGATATTGGAACTCACGGAGAGTTCCAAATTTTGATTAAATAAGCGAACGGTCGCAGCTGTGCCCTGCTCCCATTCGAAAACTTTTAATCACTGAACATACGGGGTGTTCAGAAATCATTCAACAGCATACAGTCGTAACCGTGACTTGCTTCTGTATCGGGCAGCTGTTGAGTAAAACTCGGAATTTTAACAACCCAAAAGCAAAAACAAAAAGAGAATTCGCATTTTCGACTGGGAACCTCTCGTGTTGGCTAGTTAGCGAACATATGTAATTTACAACGATTGTAATTTACGAACACGAGAAACACGTCTAGGAAAAAATTCTTAGGAGAATTTTTTCCATTCAAATTGACTTCGAAAATCGAAAGTTTTCGAGGAAAATTCGTTTTCTCGCTGAATTTGCCAGCGAGAATTTCAAATGGAGACGCGTCAAATAAATAGTTTTTTTACGCAGTTCACGCGACTGTGCTACAAACGGTAGGCAGTCGTGTAGAAATTCTCTAAGACGTGTTTCAGAGAGAATCTCACACTACACGTCAGGGGTAGTTGCGTCGCCAACCGAAAGGGCCGTCCCATTAATTTTTTTCGTGTTTTTGGGATAGAGGGCAGGCCTGTACTCAATCAGGTGAAGATGGAGTACAAGCAAGAACCAACGGAAAGGGACGTCCAGCAGTGGCTGATGGCGATCCCAGTCGAGGAGCTGGAAGAGACGATCCAGCAACTCGGACTAAGAACAGACGGCGACTGCTTCGTGCAGCGTCACCGTCTGTACAATTGGCTGCAGGGTAATTATACCGCAGCCGATTTCCAGGCGTGTAATTCCTTAAACGAGGAGGAGTTACGCACAGTCCGCGAATCACTGAGGAAGTCGTTCATCGAGCACATTTGCATGGACAAGACATCCACGACTATTCTGGACGAAAAATATGAGAAGGGCCGTCCTCAACCTCTCTCAATTTACCAGAATAGCATAATCTGCCATTCTGAATGCGATAGAGTAGTTGGCAATAGGGAGCCAAATCGCACACCGCCATCAAGGCCAGATAACGAAAAAGGCCAAGATAGCGAGACTGACGACGACAGTCAGTCATCTCAAGACCAGATGTCAAGAGTGGAGTCTCTGCTACGAGAGATCCAGCAAGCCGTTCAAGTAATCGAACGGAAATACGACAACCTGTTGAACACGAGTGTCACACAGGCGAGGACACTGTCGGCTCTCACGGTGAGAGTCAATCAGCTGGCCCACGAAAGGGACCAGCAAAGGCCGACAATGTCAAACACGAGAATTGACGGCCGACACGTCGACACGCGAACGGAACACATAAATCCGTCGCAATCGACACCGCGCGTTGGATTCCAGGAAACGTATACGATAGACGAAACTGGAATCAACGAAACACTGAATGGCGCGCACACCATTTAGAACGCGCAACGGCGAATCCCGCCACGTGAAATCAGAACGTGGACTGATTTCACGAACGGAAGGACGAGAGAGCACATCGGTCCTTCCACAAGCGAATTAAATCGCACAGGCAGAGGTCACGAGGACCCCAGCCGAATAGTTAGCCGATGGAGTGTCACATTCTCGGCTAAACAAGGAGAAGACGTGGAGTCTTTCCTTAAAAGTTTCGAGGACAATGCCCGAGCGGCAAAATTGAACGAGAGCGACATGCTGGCGTCGCTCCCGTGTGTCCTAAAAGACGTTGCAAGTATGTGGTACCGAAACCACAGCAGCGACTGGCGAACTTGGTCAGACTTTTCTCGAGCCACCCGGCGCAGATGGGGCTGCGCCCATGACAGACAAGAGCGCCTACGAGACGACATCAGGCGTCGTTTCCAGCAAAGCGGGGAAACCAGCAGCCATTACGTGACATGCGTGGAGAGCATGTTACGTGAGATATCCCCGAGGATGACCAAGCCTCAAGAAATCGAGAAGGTTTACATGAACCTTTTCCCAGAGATCAAGAGGATAGTCAGGATAGAAACCTGCAATAGCACAGACGATCTAGTTGATCAGTGCGTGAAAGCAGAATATATCCTAGACAGGGAGAAGGGCGCCCCCAGTAAAAGTTGCAGCAACGGATGCCGCAACACCGGACTAACAGGAGAAGGCAAGAAATGGCCGACCTATTAACAAAACTTAGCGGAGAGCTAGTGAAAGCTTTCCGCGAAAATAACAGACAGAGCCAGGGAGGGGGAAGCAAGGGTGCCTCCTCCTCGGCGAACAAAAATGGCCAGTCCGGAAAAGGCAACCCGAAAAATAGCAGTGGCAGCGGGAAGGACAGCCAGAAGAAGGATCCCATTTGTTGCTTCGGATGCAACAAAGAAGGCGTAATCCGAGCAAAGTGCCCTAATTGCTCGCCGGAAAACGAGCAACAGAGGAAGTAGGGCACTCAACTATTTCCCCGAATGCTACCGAAGCTAGTCAGGAAGCTTCGGAATCAACCTACCAGGGCGTCAGCGGGACAGCACTACCGGACGCCCCGGTGGAGGAATACCTGGAAACCAGATGGTGGTTACAGGTAGAAGTGGAAGGGTTCCACTTCCGCGCGCTGTATGACACAGGCGCATCGGTCACAGTGATGGGACCGATCGGCCTGCAGTTGATAACTGCATGTGGCCGAACACTTATGCCAAGCGAGCATGCAGGTGCGAAGCTCGCTGATGGTAGCACGAGTCCAATCGTGGGCTGTGCTTACCTTTCCTTCAGAATAGGGGGCATAAGCAGGGAGATCAAAGTGTCGATCATCCCTGCATTGGACGCAGATTGTTACTTGGGCACGAATTTCATGTGGGAATTCGGCTCAGTGCACAATCCGCGATCAAACCAGCTGACGTTGGTGGACGACAACCTTTGCGTGGATCTCCAGCTGGCATCAGTTAAAGAGGTTAATATGATCCAGATCGGTGCAGTAGGCTTAGGCCATGTAACCGAGGAGCAACGAGCACAAGGCGAGGCATTTGTGCACGAAATGGTCGGCACGGAGCCGACCACACTTGGGTGCACCACGTGGGTGACCCATACAATTGATGTAGGAAATGCTCGCCCCATCAAACAGCGATATTACCCATATTCACCGGTAATAGAAGCTGAAATGCACGCGCAGGTCCGAAAGTTACTGGACGCTGGCGTCATTGAACCATCTACGAGCCCGTGGTCAAGCCCGGTCGTGATGGTGAAGATATCCGGTGGAGGATACCGGATGTGTATTGACTATCGAAAAGTCAATACACTTAAGGTTTCGCCAGACGGATATCCGGCAAAACGGATGGACGCGGCTTTCCGCAAGGCCAAAGCGGCAAAGTTTTGCACAACGTTAGACGTTAGCAACGCGTACCATCAAGTACCCTCTGGACGAGGCGTCCAGAGAGATAACAGCTTTCTCTGTACCGGGAATGGGCCACTTCCAGTACAAGAGAATGCCATTTGGCCTGGAAGACGCAGGAGCATCTTTCCAGCGCCTAATCGACATGGTCGTCACTCCAGATTGCGAAGACTACGCATTCGCATATCTGGACGACGTCGTCGTCATGTCGAAAACGTTCGAGGAGCATCTCGAACACCTTCGCAAAATCTTAGGCCGCCTACGAGAGGCGGGCCTAACGATTAACCGGCAGAAAAGCCACTTCTGCCAATGCGAAGTGAAATACCTGGGTGTAGTGCTGAACCAAGACGGGTTCCGCCCTGATCCAGAAAAGATAAGGCCGGTATTGGAGTACCCGCCGCCTAAGAACGTTAAACAGCTAAGACGCTTCTTAGGCATGGCATCGTGGTACAGGAGGTTCCTGAACAACCTCGCCACGATTGCCGAACCACTTACACAACTAACGAAGAAGGAGCGTAAGTTTGAGTGAAGAGGTCGTCGAGACCAGCACCCGACCTCCGGGGGAAGGCGGGAGTCGTGTGGATGCGCCCACGACTCCATCAGCAGAGGCTGATGAGAAGAAGAGCGGTGCCAGCGGGCAAGCGTCCCAGGCTGGGAGCGCCCAGCCTGAGGAAAAACTTGTTAAGCGCAAACGCGGACGCCCGCGTAAAGCGTCCTACACCGTCACGCAAGCGAGAAACGTGACGGGAAAGAAAGGACCGGATCGTCCACCCGGTTCTAAAAACAAGGCCAGCGCGGCCAAAAAGACGCGACGGAAACATGGTTGATAGGAGAGAACCAACTCTGAGAGCCATTCCTCAAAAATCCTTTTCTTCTTTCTGTCCCTTTCCTAGATGGAGCAACCCGAAATAGAGGAAGGAGTCACCCAACTCCTCCTCAAGGACGCGGCTGAGGTCATCGAGGTACCGGTTGGGGGCACCCTGGAGGGGACCGCCGAGGGGGCGGAGGAGATTGGGGACAGGCCCCAATCCCCGCCAAGCCCTCCGGAACCGAACGTGAGCGACGAGGAGGACGCCCGTGACGAGGAGGGAAGCGGTGAGACCGCTTCACCCGCAGCGAGCGACCAGGCGGTCGCCCGCGATGAAGCGAGCAGCGAGGACGCCGCCCGCGACTCCGACGAAATGAGCGGCCAGGAGGCCGCCCACGACGAAGCGAGCGGCGAGGACGCCGCCCGCGATTCCGACGACGTGAGTGGCCAGGAGGCCACCTACACCCCCGACGACGCGGGTAGCCTGGAGGCTACTCGCTCGTTGCGCCGGCCACACGCCCCAGAACCAGGGGATGGAGTACGCCCGGTGGCGAGCGGAGAGACCCCGACAGTTGAGGAGGAGGGCGTCAAAAGGAGTGCCCTCCCCCATCAGCGACCGCTGGCAGCGATACAGCGGTGGGAGGAGTTGAGGCAGGGCCTCGACAAAAAGATCCGCGCCTACAAGTGGATCGTGGGCAAACTCAAGGATGCTCATAGGGAGATCCTCGAGTTCGAGAAGACGGTGGAGGGAGAGGTACTGACGGAGGTTCGGAGCTCCCCAGTCCTCTCCGAAGTGTACGCGCAGCGGGCCGGCATCGGAGCCTCCCGCGGCGCGTACGCCGACGAATTCCTGGCGCGGGAGAACAGGAGGGCGGAGGCGGAGCGCCTCCAAGCCGCTAAAGAGGCCCGCCAGCGACAGTTCCGGGAGGAACAGCGGCGCCTCGAGGTGGCCCGCCAAGAGAGGGTCCGCCGCCGGCGCCAAGAAGACGCCGACTATAAGCGGCAGCAGGCGGCCCTGCGTGCCCGCGTGGAGAAGGAGGCGAAGGAGCATCGGCGCCGGGAGCTCTTCGAGCTATACCCGGGCCGATTCTTTTGTTCAGTATGTGCGGAGCCAGGGGTGCTCCACGCGAACCAGTGCCCAAAACTGTACCGGCATGGGTGGTACATCAACCAGAGAAAGTACCAAAGTACGCCAGGGAGTGAAGGAGCGCCTTGACTCCCTGGCGTCGAATTTCGTTAAGCGAACGTGGGGAGCCGTCCCCAGTTCACCGCTTCTCTCTCTCTCTCCTTAGTTCGCGGACGCGGACTCTCGTGCGGTGATAGTCCCGGCTCTTGGATACGAGCCGCCGCGTGGTGCACGTCGGTACCTCGAGCACGGGCTCGAGGTCGCGTTCGCGGTACATCGCGCGGAACGGGTAAGCAACCCGTTCCTTCGTGTGCGTGTGTACTTGTGTGACACACAGAGCAGGCGGGCGGCCTGCTCTCGAACGTTGCGTTTGTTTACGTGGAGCAAAGTCGTGCTCCGCGTAAACATTGCCGATCGCGGACCGCGCGATCGGCCGGCGAATTCTCGGTGCGGCCGAGAATTCGTAGGAGCGCGCGCGGCTCCGCTCGGCAACACTCGGGCGTGTTCGGGGCAGTCGGCCCGCACGCCCGACATCTACTAACCCTCGCGATCGAGACATTTGTAATTTTCTTTCACGGAGGCAATAAAGGCCGCCGAATTGCATTTTTACTTGTCCGCGTTATTCTTCCGAGTAGTCCGCGGGACTACTCGGTAAACCCTTCACATCCGTAACCTCCCGGATACCGCCACTCTGTCGTAGAGCTGAGCGGCCGGCATCAGCTGTCGTCGAGGAGGACGACGGCCACGCGAACGCAAGGAGTGCGTTCGCGCATCAGCACGCGAGTACGAAAAGCGGGAGTACAGGCGTACTCTCGCGTTGTACACGGGCCGCGGCGACGTGTGTTCGCCGTCGGATGCTCGCGCGCACCCCGAGGTAAGGACCTCGAGGGGCACTCGCACGTGCCCCATTGCACCAATCTTGCGGAGGAAGGTCTCCTCCGCGAGATAATCGGTAATAGGCAACCCCGTTACAAAGCTTATATAATTTTTATCAGGAAATCATCACTAAATTTAACCTTACTTTGTATAGTATTTTTCTCATAAAAATTATGAAAGGTGTTTATAGAAATTGCCTTATACAATACGGAATTAAAAAGCCCTGTTACAGTGTGAAAACGGTTCTATCTATTTGACATGATGTATTCCTAGAAAAATATACTTGGTAATAACCGAGAAATGCTTATAAATACTTGTATAGGTAAATCTCTATAAAATTCTATAAACATGATTACCTCATAGAAATTTATACCTACTTTATAAGTAAAAACTTATAAAATATTAAGTAAAATGTTTACCATTCTCGTTTATAAGGAAATCATTATAAAATCTGATTAAAGAAATATAACCCGATATATTACGATAAACGTTTTATCGGCGTTCCGATAAAAGTATCAATTTTTTTATAGGATTTTATGATGTCTTCTCAACAGGGGCCGAAAGCGCTCTGGTCGCGCAATTCGGGCGTTGACCCAACGCTTGTTTTGCCATTTGCGAGGTCTCCCCGACGTTAACTGGCGGGACTCAACGGACCGCGCCGTTACAAGATCTAGGTCATAAATTTACTTAGTTATTTTCAATAGCATAATTAAATATATATGTAAATTTCATAATGCATTTATAAAGAACTCTTTCCGAATCGTTTACGAACTCTTCATGAATCATTTCTTATTAAAAATAATGTACTGAAATTAGCTTTCTTGTAGAATTCCTAATACTCATTAGAAAGTATTTTATATGAATACTATATGAAATCATCCTGGTCTCTTAACGAATTACGGTTAGCAAGAATATATTCATAAATAAATGTCACGAGAGTTCTAAAAGAACACTTACAGTATACTTTACGAACATTTCGTAGTATTTGTAGATGCTACGCCAAAGAACTCAATAAGTATATTTTATGTACTCTGCATATGAGTACATACAGATCTCATTTATCTTTCTCCATGAATACATTTTCAAAGAGAGAGATTCTTTACGAATTATACTATTATTCTATATAAGCAGAAAAACGGACATACATTGAGCACTTCAAGAATTTTATATGATTAGTTTTCGATCAAACTATAAACGGAAAAAGTATACTTAATTAATTCTTAATGAATACAATGTTGTTCGCGATTTGCCTATTTGAATCGCGCGCGCCCCCGCGATTATCAACCGAGCTCTTGCGCGCGTCGGTGCTCTGTAGAATCGACTGGCGTTGCATGCAAGCGTGCGCGTGCTCAGGCGTCTTCGCGCCAAATGATAGCGTCCCGGCGCTGGCACTCTCGCTATCTCTGTCTCTCAAACAAACACTTGGACGGAACGGACGCTTATTTTCGACCTGCTCATCTCCTGCTTAATTCAACATCTGTATCTTACCATAAGGCTCAGCTTCTCAATTCCTGCTCCACTCTACCGTTCTACAGCTCTACATTTATTTGATTGTAAATACAAGTAATTTGTCGTTGAAGGTATGAAAGTTGCCGAGCTCAGAAAATAAAGCTCTTTATCAACTCAACTACGTTTATTTAATTCCCCGCCCGCTGTAACTAGCATCATCCTAATTCTACCACGCAAAATTCTCGCACACAATGTATTCATTAAGAACTCTTATAATTCTTAGAAAAGAGTCCTAATAAAATCCTTTTCAAGAATTCTTAAACTATTCAACACGATTATCTTTGCCGTCTGGGACATACTTAACAAATCACATTATTCAATTCCTATGATAGGTTAATTTCAATTAAATAATTCTATATTTCTGTTCATTAAATATTGAATTAAATTACTCCAGTTCCATTGATTTAGGAAAGTTTCTTTTTATACTAAAAAATTATATATACAGACCTGATTAAATATCATATCATTAACATGAGATATTTTATAGATTTCAATTGACATTTAATACCTATTGAATGGTAGAAAAATAATTCTTAAGTTGATTAAATAATTCTCTATTTCCATACAATATTTAATTGCATGAAACTAATATTACATTCGATCAGTGCAATACTTATTGCGAGCTATCAAATGCTCTTTGAGTTTAAACATATATTAATATGTTTAATGCAATACTTTGTGACAAGCCTGTCACTTAGAGCGCGTGAGTGCGAGAGAGAAGGGAGCGTCTTACGTATTACGCGCGTAAGCGCGACAGAGATGAAATATGGAGAGGAGCGGAGAGAGGATGACAGCAGCCGCAGCGGCCGAGTCGGCTCGAGCTGGCTCGCCGATCTCGATGCCGCTACGGCGGTGACGGCCGGGCCTGATTGGTCCCCATCGGTCACGTGGTGGATCGGAGGAGAGAGTCAGCTCTCTTGGAGAGTGTCGGTATCCGGAAGGTCGGATAGAGGAAACGGAGTACTTCTTTGTGTCGAGTAGCCCCGCAGACTACCGGAATCATCAAAATAATTTAGATAAATCCTCCTTATAAAATATTTTGTTGAATGAACAGTAGGTAAATTATGAGAGTTCTGGAATACTTCCAGGAACAAGAGTGTTCCAGAATTATCATAGCTTTTTGCTCCCTCATCAACCCCCCCTCTCTCTCCGTGTTCCAAATTCTCATAGGTTTTTATTTCCTCCATCCCCACTCCACTCCCCTCCCTCCGCTCTATCCCCGCTCTAATGAGTTATAACTCTCTTACTTTCTTACCCCCACCTTAACATGGACTAGAACTATCGTAGACTTCTAGTGATTCCTACCTTATCGATTTTCTTATTTTTTTCTTATTAATAATTATTAAATTATTTCTTTATTATTATTAATTAATTATCAATTTCTCTAAAGAAATCAATGAGAAAAAAAAGTTCCGACACGAGGAATCGAACCCCTGTTTCCCAGGAGGTAGGCCGAGACTTATACCGCAGGACTACGAAGGTATATACTGACTGTAGATGCAAATCATATACAGGGTGTCCAAAAAGTCCCGGAAGACCTTAATAATTTTCCAGGTAAACTGATTTTGGACAAGGTCAAGGGCAATCTAGAGGTAACTTTTGTCAAGGAATTTAATAGTGACCTTGGATTTGACCTTGGGTTTGACTTTCAAGGTTATTTTAAGATCAACTTTGTTTTTTCAAATGAGAACCCCTATTTTTGGCAACAGAAATCGAAAGAGCAGAAAATTCATGGGTCAAGGATAATTTTGATGGTCACACAAGTTCATTTAATCTTGCACAAGGTCTGGAAATCTCCTGGCATAGGAAATTCTCAATTTTTGTACCACAGAAGCTATTACCTTTATCAAGATGCATGCAACGGTGATGCTTTGCACGGTCTTGACAATGCTCTTTAGGTTTCTTTTTTTATTTACTTTTAGCATACCAGGCAGAGCAAATTCATCATCAAATGAAGAGACTTCATTAAACATTGTACTATCAATCATTAAGGATCCACATAATTCTATTCGTACGATTAGTCAAGAATATGATGTTAGCAAATCATCAGTACATATTAAAAAAAGCCAAATTCCATCCATTTAAATTTAATCTCGTTCATAAGTTGAATGAAGATGATGAAACGCATAATTAAAAATCTTGAATTTTCATATAATATAGCGTTCTCAGATGAGGCGACTTATCAACTCGATGGAACCAAAAATAGGCATAAGTACAGATATTGGTCAGATAATAATCCTCATAGGACTAGTGAAGACAAATCACAATATGCAGAAAAATTAAATGTTTGGGCTGGAATTTTCAACAACAGAACCATAGGACCTTTTTATTTTATTGATGGTAACTTAAATGCACAAAACTATAAAGATATGCTACGAAACCAAATAATTCCTACACTTAGAGAAAAAGCTGGGACCAATTTTGAGTTATCCCATCCCCAAAATCCCATTATGCACGTCACGTTCATAACTTCCTAGATGAAGTTTTTTCAATCGGTGAATAGGGCTGAGAGATACTATAGAATGGCCACCTAGATAACCTGACTTAACACCTCTTGATTTTTTTTTTTGGAGTTACTTAAAACGGTTAGTTTATTATCAAGAAGTAAATGGAGGTCAATTTGAGCAGTTAAAGTAAAAAATTGCAATCCATAATGCTTATGATCAAATGTGAGAGGCAAGGAGACTCACGCTAATCAAGCTCCCCAGAGGGAGCAGATTTTACTACGTTCTCGTCGTTGTTCCTGGGTAATGCTAAAATTAAATAAGAAAATTCAAAGTAATATGCCCTTGAAGGGCATCATCAAGGTCGTACAGAGGGTCACCGTTGCATGTACCTTGATAAAGGTAATAACTTCTGTGGTACAAAAATTGAGAATTTCCTATGCCAAGAGATTTCAAGACCTTGTTCGTGGTTAAATGACCTTGTGCGACCATCAAGGTCATCCTTGACCCATGACTTAAGCACATGTTTGGACGTAAAATTTTTTGACAAGCAGGCTTTCCAAGAATACGAAACATACAGTGTAGCTTTCTACGTTAAAAAAAAGCCTATAAATTTGTCAGTCGTAGAGGAGCAATATTTTCGTCTGACAACTACTTGTCATATTTGTCACCGTAAATTCAATAATAAGGATATGAAGGTGCGCGATCACTGCCACCTCACAGGTCGGTAAGTATCAAATTTTATTGTTATTATTAATATTTGAATCTTACATTTCTAATCATTTATTTGCTTCTGATATCGAGGAGCTGCTCATTAAGATTGCAACGTTAATTATCAGGACTCAAGATTCATCCCGGTAATCCTCGACAACCTTAACGGATATGATTCTCACTTCCTGATCAAGGATATCGCCACCTCTGTCAACTTACCAGGTAGAGTGACACTCATCCCTGAGAATAAAAAGAAATAATCTCTTTCACAAAATTTGTTGAAGGAAGCAATGTGAATTATCGATTTATAGATTCATTCCGCTCTATGTCCTCTTCTCTGGAGAAATTAGCTTCATATCTGTATAATTTCGATATAGCTAAAAAGGAGTTTGAGGTTGATGTCTATACGGATGAGCAGTTGCTTATAAGGAAGGGAGTATTCCCTTACGACTGCGTCTCTAGCTTGGAAAAGCTGGAGGAAAGAAACCTTCCTCCAGAAGCAGACTTTCATAGTCAGCTTACAGATAGCGACATCAGTGACTCGGAGTACAAATGTGCGCTTAACCCATTAAAAACCAGGCAAAACCTGGCAGAGATATTGAGAAATAAACTGTGCCATCCTTTGCACAACCAAAAAAAATATCCGTGTTTTTTCTTTTGTCGATTAGAATTGTTTATATCAAATTATTTAAACAAATAACTCAAAATGTCGTAATTTTACAAAACTGAATGCGGATATCGATTCTACAGGCAAAAACACGATAATAACTTTTGTAACGTTTTTTGTCAGAGTTCAATTTATTAGTCTAAAACCGGAACAATCTTTCCTCATGTAAATCATTCCTCTCATCCTTCAAACTTTTACTACTTTGCGCACGATTGTTTATCCTTATTTTACACTAACAAATTGAAATATGACGAAAAAACGTTACAGAAGTTTTTTTCGTGTTTTTGACCGTAGAATCGATATCCGCATTCAGTTTTGCAAAATTACGACATTTTGAATTATATGTTTAAATAATTTATTTTAAACAATTGTAATCGACAAAAGAAAAAACACGGTGCAACGTCTCGCACAACCGGCCTTGGTAGCGAAAATTCGGAAATGCGACGCCGTGGGGCAATAGTGTGAATAAAAGAGTGAGAGAGTGAGGACAAGATGCCGCAAGAGTATATAAGACGGCATCTTCGCGATTCAAGGCATTCCTAGCCTCGTTTTGTCCAGCAGTTTATTGTGCGCAGCTTGATAGAGCGAGAGCCGAGTTCCCGGTCATTGCACCAGGGGTTTCCAAAGGAAAAATACACTTGACCGCATAGTCAATGCGACTGGCGGGTCTCTCCTTCTCTCTCTTTCTTTTTATTATCAAAAATTGTTAGAAAATAAATAAATAATTTAAAGTAAAATTTTGCCTAATTGATTGAGAGGATGGAGATTTCCCTTCCTTAATATGTAGGAAGTGGGAGTGAATTTTCTCATCCTAGTCGCACCCTTATCTATGCATGACTTATCGCGTATTATCCACTAGAGTCTAGAAACACGAACTTTTAACCATACGATACAGACGTGAGAATTTTTACAATTAAGTAATAAATAAAATTCTTTGTACGTCACAACGGGTATTCTTTTTTTTGGTTATGCAATGGATAGCACAGTTCGTTTCTCGATATCTCTGCCAGGTTTGCCTGGTTTTAATGGGTTAATGCATGGCGTACGTTCCGAATCGAGTCTCTTGCTCAGTACTCGGACTTGTACGTTTCTAGCCGACGTTTTCGAGAACTACGAGAAGTGTACGGAAGCCTACAGTCTAGATCCCGCTCACTACTAAACCACCCCTGGTCTCACCTGGGATGTTATGCTTAAGCATATCCAGGTTGAGCTAGAACTTCTCACGGACATTAACAAACTTATGTTTGTTGAGAAGGGTATCAGGGGTGGGGTAAGCCAGTGCAGCAATCGCCACCGAGGGCTAACAACCCTTACATACGCGAGGGATACGTCGCATCGGAGGAATGAAAGTACCCCATGTACTTTGATGTAAATAATTTGTACGGTTGGGCTATGACTTCGTCCTTACCGTACGGAGGTTTTACATGGGTGGATGTCGTCAAAAGTCTTGACGTCACCCAAGTCGACGACGATGGTAACATTGGGTACGAAATGTCCATCTTATAATAAAGTAGAATTTAAAATCGAATCATGTAAAAAAAAATTAAATTAAATAAAGAATGAGAAGTAAATGGAGAAGTAGACCGAAAGGTTGTACCTCACAGGTGGGGGCGGGGTTGGGGCCTCCACCACTTCTTACACAATTTATAATTGACAAACTTTATCGCCGACCTTGAACCTTGACCTTGAACCTTGAACTTTGTCTTTGTAGCACCGACTTCTGCTACAGCATAACGGTCGAAGATGTGAGTTTCGTTGGCTACAGTAATATCCTTTGGTTTAGCGTTAATCGTTCTGTATTCTACTGTTGTATGCTGCCATCAGATCAGGTAAGATGTCTACCCACTTGTAATTTCCTTGCAGACTGAATTGTACCCACATTTTGTTCTTGAGTGTGCGATTAAAACGTTCACAGATGAAGGCCTTGAAATTGCTGTACGTTGAGTACAGATTAATCTTGTAATCTGTATCTGTACCTGTCGGTATGCAGATTTCTAGGTATGCGGCCAGCCTTAAATATTGACTTTATAGCATTAGCCACATTCTTCCCAATTTTACTTTTGATTGGAACTGCCCAAGCTAACTTTAAAAATATATCTATGATTGTGAGCATGTATCGATGACCTTTGTTATCTCTGGAATAGGTTATCATCTCCATTAGATCTGCTTGCCACGTTTCGTCCAATCCTTAAACATCGACTTATCGACGCGGATAGTTTCTACGTGCAGGCTTGTGCAGCTCTTCCACTACGACTCTTCTTTGATGTGCCATCGCTAGATGTTCAATTATGGAGATCAGACGAGTGACTGGTTAGATTAATCTCTCGTGTGGTATCTTTTATATCGCTATCCTGATTATTCAATCTAGCATCTACAGTATTTTTTAATTTGCTGAGATCGTTTCTAAGACGAGAGATGTAGTCCATTATTTTCTGCATTTCCAATTCTACTATGTACAGCAATGTATGCTAATTGACGGCGTCTTGAGAGCTCTGAGGATTGGCAACATTATAAAGTCTCTTTTTATCTATATCGTACTAGCCATCGCATGTAACTTTGTATGCAATGCCTGGAGGACCGCGATCACCCTTACTCTAATTACGTCCAAATACGTTAACACTCATTTTGTCAATAAATGTTCTGGTGGTGTAAACCTCAGTATACATACCCTGTTTCGCGAAGTTCCTCGATGATGGAGCGAATATCGTTCGTATGACTTGGATTCCCAGCTGATCACTCGGCTAGTAACGAACGAAAACGATCTACGAGCTCGTTCGGTAGCATCCCGATATACATAGTCCATCTTTGGGCCTCTCCTCACTACCTTGTAACAAGGTAGTGATCCACGTATTTTTTCCACCTGCACAAACATTGGTTGTATGAATTCAAGGTCGGTCATGATGACTATCGATATGTCAAGCTCGGACTGTTCAGATGTCCCACACTCGTTGCCTATTTATAGCAAAAAACGAAAACCTACTTTGATACTTTTGGAGTTCTGTAACTACCATTGGAGTTGATGATATATCTACACTGAAAAAAAATTGGCGCGCCTCACGTACTGGCCTTGTAGCGTCGGGAGCGCCACTGGCTTGGTGCACACAGTGTCCCAAAAATGAACTTCTGCTTCTCATATCGCACCCGCTCCCGATTCGCCGACTGGCCGGAGTAGTGGATACTTTGACTGATGGAGCGAGCGGCTCGGAATAGTTTACGCTGTATAAGATTGCGCGCGTTATAGAGCGGTTAAAATTTATTTATTTAATAAGTAATTAATTAATAGATGTAAATAAATAATTAATTTTCTACCAGGAAAGGGATATAAAGTAATTAATATACATCCATGATAAAAACCATGCGACGAATGCCTCTTTCAATGAAGCAGTTGCTGCATTATCATTAAAAAATGTTTTCATCCTTATGGCACAAAAAACTATTTACATCATATATTATAACTATTTGCAAAGGCGATGTTGATATGATATGCCGAGCGCGCGATCACGAGAAGTTATATATGCCCTATTCCGTTTCGAAGGGCAGCTGCTATACCCACTAGGTAGCGCGCTTGATGCTCTGACTTGGTGCTTGAGATACTCCGATCGGAGTAGCTGTTACTCCGATCACCAGAGTACTGCACGCTGACGCTATTCGGAGGGCCCCCTGCACTGTCGGAGTAGCACACGCGCCAAATTTTTTTCAGTAGGAGTTGACGAGATCAAGTACAACCATGAACGATATCAAAACTATGATACGTATATGTACGGCCATCTTTGTCTGAAATTTTTATGTGGTCATCTTGGTCAACCTATATAAACAACTGCTAAACGAGTCTATGGTGATTCTAACTGAATAATCATGGAGAACTCATTGACGCTAACCTTCTCGGGAACTCCTCGGTACTTGAAGCCCAATATTTTCCATCGATTGAGCTTTCTCGAGATAAAAATTACGCTATCGGATTGGTTGATCTTTCAACTTTCAATTCAATTCCAAACATTGATACTGGGTGCAATTTTTCCTATGTCGAGGATTTCCTTCTCGAAGTACCAATAGGCAGCTATAAAATTGACGATATTGAAAGATACATTCAAAACAAGGTTAAAAAATATAATGAGTCGGATATATTCGTCAAGAAAACAAACGACTCAGATATCGATAGTAGTATTAAACCTAATAATAATACATTGCGGTGTGAAATCAAATGCAACAAATGAATTTATTTTGAATCTCCACTGTGCATCGCACCACTATTAGGATTCATCCGTCGAAACTTGGAACCAAATGTGACACATGTTTCAGATATGCAGGTGCCTATTCTCAAAGTAAATACTATACGAGTTGAATGCAATATCACCACAGGTGCCTATATAAACAGTCAACGCGTGCACACGATACACGAGTTCTTCCCCGCAGTTCCTCTGGGCTCCTCTTATTTACCTACCTGTAGCTATGAAAAGCATTAATTACCTGCAGATTCGTTAGTCGATCAAGACGAAGACTTGGTTAACTTTCGAGGAGAAACCATCACCATTAGCTGGCACCTCAAGCAAACATAATGGGTGTCTTCTACAACGCTAAACCTAGTCGGGCCTATATAAGTAGTCCGAAACCGCAGTCAACCATCAGTCGTCAAAGAGCTACCAGAGCGCTAACACGGCAAAACATTCAGTTTTTACAAAGTCAAGGCTTAAAAGTCATCGTTGGTGGAAATTAACTTGTATATTTTTCTGTTGTATGAAGAAAAATGGAAGAGATTTTAAGCATATAGTCTCCTGTCAAATTCGATGAGTCTATCGAACACTACGAGATTCATGCTCACCAACAGTACACCGCATTGACTTTCAATAATAGCGACGAGATTCTCATTGCTATACAACATCAAGATGTCTGCGTTCTACCGTCCCGCATTTCCCTTCACGTTTGTGGGAGACTTATGAAGGCTGATGGTACCGTTGTTGCGAATTCCAAATTAGTCAATAACGCTATCTGCCACATGTTTGAAGAGATTCGCTACGATATCAATGCTGTTGAGATCGATAGATGTGAGAATGTGGGACTCACAACTCTTATGAAGGGTTGTGTTTGAGATTTTTTATTTTTGTAAATTAAGATGATGGTAGTTACAGCGGGCGGGGAATTAAATAAACTTTGTTGAGGTTATAAAGAGCTTTATTCAATTGAGCTCTGCAACATCAATACCTTCAAGAAACAAATATAACTTGATTTTACAAAGTAAGAACAGTACAAATGAGCAGGATGCTGAATGGATGAGCCTTGTGGTGAATTCCAGGTGTAGCAATCGAAGCAGGCGACGAGCAGGTCGAAAAAAAACAAGGTCTTGGAGCAAAAAAAGACGAAACGTCCGTTGCTTCCGTGAGTTCGTCAGAGAGAGTGAGATAGTGAGAGCACGAGCGCCGGGACGCTATCTTTTGGCGCGAAAACGCCTGAGCACGCGCGCGTGTGAATGCAGCGCCAGTCGATAACTACGGAGGCGCGCGCTATTCAAAATGCAAATCCCGAACAGGTTGGCTTTCTCTCAATCTTAGTCAAAGTTTGGTTATCGAGAATGCTAGTTGATTGGATGTTGTGGAAAAAAATCAAGATCTGATCAATGAAGAGGGATACTTTGACGTGAAGATACCTCTGAGTATGATTCTTGGTTTCGCTGAAGACTATCGCAAGGTAGTTGTAAACGAGAAACTTGAACTCATTCTTACGAGATCCAGGGATGACTTAAATGCCATCATACAAACTGCTGCCATAGTAGAAATTCGAGACGTTTTCGAAAATTTTAAGATCGAAATAAAGCGGATCAAGTGGTTGGTGCTCTATGTCACAGTTTTTAACGAGTATAAAATCCGATTATTGAATGATATTCGAAAGGGTAAAACAATCGATATGAGTTTTCGTAGTTGGGAATTGTACAAGTATCCATTGCTGCCTGCCACTATAAAGTATGTGTGGGCCGTGAAACTGTCCAATCAGCTGGAGAAACTACGATTCGTTATACTGGGATTTCAGAGTTAGAAGAGAAGGTAACAAAGCTGCGAGATCACTCGATGGTATCTCCTCGTCGTCCGAATAAATCCTGTTCGTGCTTTGAGATACAACCCATCGTATTGAGGATACCTGTTGGGTTCATCCGCCTATACTTATATGTTCTGTTACCATTATTACTTGTGAGAAAATCGACGCCATCTAGCGTTGACGTTTCACAGACAAATGTGCTACACTTAACATAACCGCAATCAGCATGCTCCACATGTAGTCCAGCGGTATAGGTCTCGGCGTACCGCCTGGGAAACAGGGGTTTGATTCTCCGCGGGGGAGGGATTTTTTTTCTCATTGATTTCTTTCGAGAAATCCAAAATTAATTATGAATTAATAAATAATTTAATAATTGTTAATAAAAAAAAAATTATTAAATGAAAAAATTAAAAGGTCGGTGTTTCATAGATAATTCAAGTGACAGTAACTAAATATTTTGCAATTTAATTAAATGAATTGTTACTTGCAACTAAATATTTAGCTATATCCATCAAATTTGTTTTGTTATCGGCTAATACTTCATTTACAAAATATTTGATTAAGGGGGCCAGCCTGGGTTAAATTGAAAAAAATACACTTTCCAGTTTAACAGGTATAACAATTGTATTCATCACTTTTGATTGCTGGAACTTTTTACACTTTAACTACTTGCACAATTTAAGCCATTTATTCATTATTAAGACCCAAACAGTGTTCTTTACCTCTAGTATTGTTCCATCAAAAATATTTAAAATTTTTATTTATTTGTCCACTTGCCATAGCTTTTTTCTCAATAAAGTAACTTATATGTCACCGGATGGGGTTCAAAATACTCTTCATTACCTGCACTACAGATGTATCGGATCCCTTTTCTGAAAAAAATTACATAAAAGGTTTTTGTAGACACTTTTTGTCCATTTTCGTGCAAAATATTAGTAATTGCCCAATATTTTGGCCTAATGTTTTGGAAAATCTACTTAAAAGGTTATTGTAGACACTTTTTGTCTAAAATATTAGGCAATTACTAATATTTTGCACGAAAATAGACAAAAAGTGTCTACAAAAACCTTTTATGTAATTTTTTTCAGAAAAGGGATCCGATACATCTGTAGTGCAGGTAATGAAAAGTATTTTAAACCGGGTCCGGTGACATATAAGTTACTTTATTGAGAAAAAAAGCTATGGCAAGTGGACAAATAAATAAAAATTTTAAATATTTTTGATGGAACAATACTAGAGGTAAAGAACACTGTTTGGGTCTTAATAATGAATAAATAGCTTAAATTGTGCGAGTAGTTAAAGTTTAAAAAGTTCCAGCAATCAAAAGTGATAAATACAATTGTTATACCCGTTAAACTGGAAAGTGTATTTTCTTCAATTTAACCCAGGCTGGCCCCCTTAATTGAACTATTTAGGTGAACCAGCAAAATATTTAGTAGCTCTTTAATCGAATGATTTTGTTTTCTACCTGCAAATAAACATTTAGTTGGTTTAACAAAATGTTTAGTTATTTTTAAGTATGAGTGACAGACTAAGTAAGACAAAGTATTTTGTACCATTTAAGTAAGATTTGTTACTTGCAATTAAATATTTAGTTGTATTGTTACGTTCAGTATAAGGAAAATAGGTTAAACTTTTCGGAAAAATAAATAGATATGATTTACACAAAAATCTTCGAGTAGAATTACAATGTAACAAAATTTGCAAGCGCAAGATGCAATATACTAAAGTTTGTTCTCTCAAAAATTAAGACATTTACCTCGCAATTAAATTGATGTGAAGACGTTCGTTGAAAAACTCGTAGATGCTGCGGATCGGGTCGGCCGGTTACGGCAGGTAGTAGCGCTCCCGATATAGCTCGCTGCTACGAGCCGAAGGTGTCAATGCTCGCTCGCTCGCTATCTCTCTCTCTCTGTCTCTCCTTCTGTGTGTAATGACTGTCAGCAGCTTTCGTTGTTTTGCGTCAGTGAATCCGTCCTCTAGCCCGGTGTTGGAGTCTCGGTTGCTATCCTCGTCTCTCCAATGCTGTTTTCTAAAATGTAAAAAAAATTTATTAATTAACACTAAATGCAATACAGTAATATTAAATTTTCAGGTACAGCTATTTGGACAGACTATGATTGTCAAATTTATAATGGTTATATTTCTATATATTCTGCAACTGGTCGGAGCGGTAGTTCAGAACATTAAAATAGGTAATGTACAGTTTCTTTTAAAATTCATTAATATTTTAAATTGAAAATCGCATGTAATATCCAAATAATACACGGCATTCAAGAAATATTTCCAGAAAGTTATGGGACTGAATAGGAGGCCAAAGGACCACACACAGAGTAAATGGAAATCGGCAGCCGCTCAAACTATCTGGAAATGAAATTTACAAAACAAAACAAAAAAATTAGTAGATTCAATGGAATTTTAAATTTTTAAGTTACAATTTTTTCGAAAGTCAAATATACATTTAAAAACTTCAATATGCGGTTCAGTGATAAATATTTCGATACATAAGGGTCTATGCAAATGCAGTTTGAACAGTTTTTTGTACAATAACAGTCTTTGCTTGATACATAAATCGACTGCGACTCTACATAATTTAAATTTTTGAGCTCTTTTCCACAAGGACAGTAGGGTATGGACAATACATTGATTTTGTACGAGGATTCATCCATGTGATAGTGATTAGTTCTAGGACGATTCAAAGAAACTATAATTTCCCTAGACAATTTTTTGCATGGAACCAAGGATTTTTGTTTATCGAGTAAAAGCGTTGAAAGTATAAAGTGCATTTAGTGAGCCCTGCGCTTAGGATTATTTCGTTTGTTTTAGCGGTCATTGATTTCTTAATGGATACGTACATATCAGTATAAGGTACTTTAAGGAAGTTTAAATAAGCTTTTCCAGTAGTCTGTTTATATAATAAGTCTGTTCTTTCATTCCCGTCAATTCCTACATGGGATGGTGCAATATCCACTGCTAAATTTAATGCAATACATTCACCTTTATAGACCGATGCGTTTCAGTTAGCAATTTTGTGCAATTCGATGTTGAACGATGAAACTATCTAAGCTGAACCAACATAGGAGTTGTTTACTTTGCTGCCATCAGTGTAGATATTCAGTGGTTTCATTCTGTCTAGAAAGGGCTTTAGTAATAAATTAGGATATTTACTTGCTTTTAGTGTTTCACCTAATTTTTTATCATATGGAATAGAGATTGCACTTTAATTGAGCGGTTGTGGGATCATGGGAAATTACACTGAGCCGGACACATTGAATTAATTGAATGAGCGTTTAATTTGAGCATACAATGAGAAACACCTCTCGAGCGAGTCCGCTTGTACCTGATGTAACCTTTAAGTGTGACTGAGAGGGGTATTGCTGAGTGATGCTGGAGACAAATCCTGATGAGCGTTGTTGCTTGTAGTAGATGAGCGTCAATAAGCTGGGGTGAGCAGGAACAAAAAGCGATGAGCAAGCAAAAAGCTGGAAGGAGCGGGCTTGCGACGTGATCGGTACGACGTTCGGTCGAGAAGAGAGGGAGAGGTGAGGTTAGTCCAAACGCTAGCACTGCGGCAAGCGCGCGTCGGCATGACACAGCGCCTGGGAGGTGCTGCCTCCTAGCCGCCCTCGTAATGAGTCGAGCGGAGCGCGCGCGTTTATAAATTATAAATCGCGAACAGTTAGATTAGTATTTATGATTTTGCTGCATAGATATAATTAATATGTAATTTTACATGCTACATCTAAATTAATGCATTTACCATTATTATAATTTATCTATTAAATATTTAAACTATTTTTAATAATTAACTAGAAGATTTCGAGGGACGATTCTGTTTAACCTTCTTAGA
Organism: Sycophila sp. Sp_5; assembly: GCA_018906775.1. Taxonomy (NCBI): domain Eukaryota; kingdom Metazoa; phylum Arthropoda; class Insecta; order Hymenoptera; family Eurytomidae; genus Sycophila; species Sycophila sp. Sp_5. The sequence continues at coordinate 84,663 of JACCID010000179.1, forward strand.
ATATACAGTACAGAAAAATAAAACTTCATTTGTTTTTCTCGCAAATCAAGACATTTCGAGATTGATTTCGAACAAATGATCGGAATCCGAATGAATCTCGATTGCTTAATATGTACAAAGGGTTTAGCTACACGAAGAAAAAAATATAGTTGAATCAATGGCCATGACATCAATAAATATCAACAACTGCCCTTTTTCTGTTAGTTGAATCAAAACCCCATTGATCTGATAAAAAATTCAGTTAAAACACCGACAAAAACAATCAAGGACACTAGTGCCAATAAATATCACGACCCTACGATATAACGACTCTGTTCTGGTAGTTGAACAAAAAATCTGTTGGAACACAAATTATTATATTGAAACAAAAGATACATACTAATTCAACAATTATTGCTTTTACCGCGATGATCGAGCTTCTCTCCGGATACTTCGTTATTTTATCGCCAGGTGCTGATCCTTTATTTGCACTTACGTATTTTGATAAAGTACTCTGTGCTTGTAAGCGCTCAGAAAACTGGTCGGTTAGTATATAAAATCACTGTCAAGTTAACGGACTCGATCTGTTAACTACAAGTCTTACGGTTCAGTTGATTCAAAGTATCAAGGGCCGTTAGATTAACAGTAATAACTCTTTTGTTACTATTTATTGGGGCTAAGATCGTCGTTTCAAGTAAATATTTTTCACGGTGTATTAGATCTTTAAGATAAATGTGCAATTTTGGAGTTAGGCGTAACCTACATTGACCAAAAAATTTAATGTATTCAATTAAATCAATATAATTGAAAATTAATTCAATAACCGCTGTAATAACTCGAATTCTTATTTAATTGATGTAAGAAAATATTAAATTAAGTTATTTTTGATTCAGTAATTATTTAATTCAATTCGTGGTTTAATCAATTTAATTTTGAGCCTTACAGAATTAATTATATAATTATTAGAACAATTATTTTAAATAAGTAAGTTCTTACGTGAGATTTTATGCCAAAATCTGATCTGAATTTTTTTATTTATAAAGGACTAAACACCGTGCAAAATGTCGATAAACTCGTTAATTAATAGTACATTACAGTACAAGAGACGAAAGCTGAAGTTTCGCCACCGCGTGAAGTTGGCGTCAACTTCACGCGGTGGCGGGCCTTCAATGTTCGTCTCATGTACTGTATACTATTTTTCTTTATACCCGGTCGAAAGTACACTAAGTTTCGATTCAAAATTTGTATTTGAAAAAAATTATTTTTTGTTAGCTCGAGTAAATTTATTTCGATGCCCGCCCCGACATTTGCGGCACGAGCGCAGCGAGTGCTGCTAGTCGGGGGGGGGGGGGGGGCGGGCATCGAAAAAATCAAGAGTATAATTTCATTACATAGAATGATAAAAAATAATAGATAACTATTTTTCCGTTTTTCATTCAAACTTTTACTAACAAAGATATAAATGATTAATAACAGTGATGTAACTATGGCCTACTATATCTATATTGTGACTCCCTGGCGTCGAGTTTCGTCGAGTGAACGTGGGGAGCCGTCCCCAGTTCATCGTTTCTCTCTCTCTCTCTCTTTAGATCGCGAACGCGGACTCTCGTGCGGTGAGAGTCCCGCTGAGAGTCCGCGGGACTACTCGGCGAACCCTTCACATCCGTTACCTCCCGGATACCGCCACTCTGTCGTAGAGCTGAGCGGCCGGCATCAGCTGTCGTCGAGGAGGACGACGGCCACGCGAACGCAAGGAGTGCGTTCGCTCATCAGCACGTGAGTACGAAAAGGGAGAGTACAGGCGTACTCTCGCGTTGTATACGGGCCGCGGCGACGTGTGTTCGAGGTCGGGTGCTCGCGCGCACCCCGAGGTTAGGACCTCGAGGGGCACTCGCACGTGCCCCATTGCACCAATCTCGCGGAGGAAGGTCTCCTCCGCGAGATAATAGGTCAAGAACAGCCCCGTTACAACTGGCGCCCAATTTCACGTGCATTTGGAGGTTAGGAGTACACCGCAGCGATACGAATTTTTATTGTCGAAAGATTTTGAATTCGCAGATCGGGTTACCGACCGAGTCGGTAATCTAGAAGCAGGAGACGCTTCGTGGATCGGCCGCTAGGTGGCGGCGGGCTTTTTCACAGGGAGTGAAAAAGCCGCGAAATTCAATTTTAAATTAAATTCTAGAGTTCGCGTGCGTTCGTGAAGTAGGATTAGAATAAAATTTTCTTTAGGTATTTGAGGGAGGAAAAATCAGGGGATTTTTCCGTTATTAGATTTAGGTGGAGAGAGAGTATCTCGCGTGGCGGCGAACGTTCCTTCAGGCGGAAGGAACGTGCGAAAAGACGATTTCTTTTGTTTTTGCAGACGGATACAGAAGGATATTAAATTTTTTGATTTTCATTCGTGTTCGGAGAAATAATTCGTTCAGACAGTTGCAGCCGTAACCTGCGCCTGTCAAAAATTTTGTTTTACTTTGGGTTAAATTCCTGGAGTGAATTCGCAAAGTGAACAGTCGCAGCCGTGCCCTGCTCCTGTTCTGAGACTTTGCGATATTGGAACTCACGGAGAGTTCCAAATTCTGATTAAATAAGCGAACGGTCGCAGCCGTGCCCTGCTTCCATTCAGAAGCTTTTAATCACCGAACACACGGGGTGTACGGAAATCATTCAACAGCATACAGTCGCAGCCGTGACCTGCTTCTGTATCGGGCAGCTGTTGAGTGAAAACTCGGAATTTTAACAACCCGGAAGCAAAAACAAAAACAAGAATTCGTATTTTCGATTGGGAAAATCTCGTGTTGGCTAGTTAGCGAACATATGTAATTTACAAGGATTGTAATTTACTAACACGAGAAACACGTCTAAGAGAAAATTCTAAGGAGAATTTTTTCCATTCAAATTGACCTCGAAAATCGAAAGTTTTCGAGGAAAATTCATTTTCTCGCTGAATTTGTCAGCGAGAATTTCAAATAGAGACGCGTTAAATAAATAGAGTTTTTTTACGCAGTTAGGGGTAGTTGAGCCGCCAACCGAAAGGGCCGTCCCATCAATTTTTTTCGTGTTTTTGGGATAGAGGGCAGGCCTGTACTCAATCAGGTGAAGATGGAGTACAAGCAAGAACCAACGGAAAGGGACGTCCAGCAGTGGCTGATGGCGATCCCAGTCGAGGAGCTGGAAGAGACGATCCAGCAACTCGGACTAAGAACAGACGGCGACTGCTTCGTGCAGCGTCACCGTCTGTACAATTGGCTGCAGGGTAATTATACCGCAGCCGATTTCCAGGCGTTTAACTCCTCAAACGAGGAGGAGTTACGCATAGTCCGTGAATCACTGAGGAAGTCATTCATCGAGGATATTTGCATGGACAAGACATCCACGGCGATTCAGGACGAAAATTATGAGAAGGGCCGTCCTCACCCTCTCTCAATTTACCAGAATAGCATAATCTGCCATTCTGAATGCGATAGAGTAGTTGGCAATAGGGAGCCAAATCGCACACCGCCATCAAGGCCAGATAACGAAAAAGGCCAAGATAACGAGACTGACGACGATAGTCAGTCATCTCAAGACCAGATGTCGAGAGTGGAGTCTCTGCTACGAGAGATCCAGCAAGCCGTTCGAGCAATCGAACGGAAATACGACAACCTGTTAAACACGAGTGTTACACAGGCGAGGACACTGACGGCTCTCACGTTGAGAGTCGATCAGCTGGCCCTCGAAAGGGACCAGCAACGGCCGACAATGTCAAGCACGAGAATTGACGGCCGACACGTCGACACGCGAGCGGAACACATAAATCCGTCGCAATCGACACCGCGCGTTGGATTCCAGGAGACGTATACGATAGACGAACCTGGAATCAACGAAACACTGAATGGCGCGCACACCATTCAGAACGCGCAACGGCGAATCCCGCCGCGTGAAATCAGAACGTGGACTGATTTCACAAACGGAAGGACGAGAGAGCACATCGGTCCCTCCACAAGCGAATTAAATCGCACAGGCAGAGGTCACGAGGACCCCAGCCGAATAGTTAGTCGATGGAGTGTCTCATTCTCGGCTAAACAAGGAGAAGACGTGGAGTCTTTCCTTAAAAGTTTCGACGAAAATGCCCGAGCGGCAAAACTGAACGAGAGCGACATGCTGGCGTTGCTCCCGTGTGTCCTAAAAGACGTTGCGAGTATGTGGTATCGAAACCACAGCAGCGACTGGCGAACATGGTCAGACTTTTGTCGAGCCACCCGGCCTACGTGTGGTATCCCCGAGGATGACCAAACCTCAAGAGATTGAGAAGGTTTAAATGAACCTTCTCCCAGAGATCAAGAGGATAGTCAGGATAGAAACCTGCAATAGCACAGATGATCTAGTTGATCAGTGCGTGAAAGCAGAATACATCCTAGATAGGGAGAAGGGCGACAGGACGCCAATCCCTCCGACTAAGGCGGTGATGCCAGAGACGGCATACAAACCGCAGAGCGGGAAGACAAGGACGTCTTCCCCGGTAAAAGTTGCAGCAACGGATGCCGCAACACCGGACAAACAGGAGAAGCCCGATGCTCCTATATCCGGGATAGGTCGGCAAGAGATGGCCGACGTATTAACGAAACTTAGCGGAGAGCTGGTGAAAGCTTTCCGCGAAAGTAACAAACAGCGGCAGGGAGGGGGAAGCAAGGGTGCCTCCTCCTCGGCGAACAAAAATGGCCAGTCCGGAAAAGGCAACTCAAAGAATAGCAGTGGCAGCGGGAAGGACAGCCAGAAAAACGGGCAGAAGAAGGATCCCATTCGTTGCTTCGGATGCAACAAAGAAGGCGTAATCCGAGCAAAATGCCCTAATTGCACGCCGGAAAACGAGCAACAGGGGAAGTAGGGCACTCAACTACTTCCCCGAACGCTACCGAAGCTTGTCAGGAAGCTCCAGAATCAACCTCCCAGGGCGTTAGCGGGACGGCACTACCGGACGCCCCGGTGGAGGAAAACCTGGAAACCAGATGGTGGTTACAGGTGGAAGTGGAAGGGTTCCACTTCCGCGCGCTGTACGACACAGGCGCATCGGTCACAGTGATGGGACCCATCGGCCTGCAGTTGATAACTGCATGCGGCCGAACACTTATGCCAAGCGAGCATGCAGGTGCGAAGCTCGCTGATGGTAGCACGAGTCCAATCGTGGGCTGTGCTTACCTTCCCTTTAGGATAGGGGGCATAAGCAGGGAGATCAAAGTGTCGATCATCCCTGCACTGGACGCAGATTGTTACTTGGGCACGAATTTCATGCGGGAATTTGGCTCAGTACACAATCCGCGATCAAACCAGCTGACGTTAGTGGACGACAACGTTAGCGTGGAGCTCCAGCTGGCATCAGTTAGAGAGGTTAACATGATCCAGATCGGTGCAGTAGGCTTAGGCCATGTGACCGAGGAGCAACGAGCACAAGTCAAGGCACTTGTGCACGAAATGGTCGGCACGGAGCCGACCACACTTGGGTGCACCACGTGGGTGACCCATACAATTGATGTGGGAAATGCTCGCCCCATCAAACAGCGATATTACCCGTATTCACCGGTAATAGAGGCTGAAATGCCCGCGCAGGTCCGAAAGTTACTGGACGCTGGCGTCATTGAACCATCTACGAGCCCGTGGTCAAGCCCGGTAGTAATGGTGAAGAAATCCCGTGGTGGATACCGGATGTATATTGACTATCGAAAAGTCAACACACTCAAGGTTTCGCCGGACGGATATCCGGCAAAACGGATGGACGCGGCTTTCCGCAAGGCCAAAGCGGCAAAGTTTTGCACAACGTTGGACGTTAGCAACGCGTACCATCAAGTACCTCTGGACGAGGCATCCAGAGAAATAACAGCTTTCTCTGTACCGGGAATGGGCCACTTCCAGTACAAGAGAATGCCATTTGGCCTGGAAGACGCAGGAGCATCTTTCCAGCGCCTAATCGACATGGTCGTCACGCCAGATTGCGAAGACTACGCATTCGCATATCTGGATGACGTCGTCATAATGTCAAAAACGTTCGAGGAGCATCTCGAACACCTTTGCAAAATCTTAGGCCGCCTACGAGAGGCGGGCCTAACGATTAACCGACAGAAAAGCCACTTCTGCCAATGCGAAGTGAAATACCTGGATGTAGTGCTGAACCAAGACGGGTTCCGCCCTGACCCAGAAAAGATAAGGCCGGTACTGGAGTACCCGCCGCCCAAGAACGTCAAGCAGCTAAGACGCTTCTTAGGCATGGCATAGTGGTACAGGAGGTTTCTGAACAACCTCGCCACGATTGCCGAACCACTTACGCAACTAACGAAGAAGGAGCGTAAGTTTGAGTGGACTGAAGTACAGCACTCCGCATTCGAGCGGATAAAGGCTCTCATAGCCTCCGCACCAGTCTTGCAACGCCCTGATTTCAACAATGAGTTTGTTGTACAAACAGATGCAAGTGACTCGGGAATCGGAGCAGTTCTACTTCAGTTTGAAGACGGCAAGGAGCGAGCACTGGAGTTCGCCAGCCGCGTCCTCTCACCTGCCGAGAGGAACTACAGCGTGACAGAACGCGAATGTCTCGCTGTAGTATGGGCGATAAAGAAGTTTCGCCCATACATCGAAGGCTACGCATTTCGCGTAGTCACGGACCACAGCTGTTTGCGTTGGCTGCGCACACTGAGTGGTCCAACAGGGCGATTAGCGCGGTGGGCCTTGGAGCTGCAAGGCCACCAATTCACTGTTGAGCACAGGAAAGGCGCGCTCAATAATGTCCCATATGCCCTTCTCGAATGTACGAGGAGGAGGGCGAGGAGACACCGGTGGCAGGTGTCTCATGGACAGAGAATTCCCAGGATGAGTGGTACCTTCAACAATTGAAGAAAGCGAAAGAGGAACCACTCACCGAACCGAAGATGAAGTGGGTCGGAGGTAGACTGTTCTACTATAACCCCGACCAACTTATGCAAGGAATCCTGGGGGAAGACGACGAGGCTTGGAAGCTCGACGTTCCTCAAGAAAAGCAAGGGGATATCATGAAAGAGTGTCATGATAGCCCCACAGCAGGACACTTGGGGCGAGAGAAGACTCTCGCACGGGTCTCTCGGCAGTACTATTGGCCACGCATGGATGCGTGCATCGCCAATTACGTGCGGCAATGCCAGACCTGCCAGCAGATAAAGGCTGAGCAAAGGCCGCCGACGGGACTCATGGGCCGCAGGGTCATCGAACGACCCTGGCAATATATCGCGGGCGACATTATGGGCCCGCTACCCAAGACGAGCAAAGGGTACGAGTACATCCTAGTCTTCCAGGATTTATTCACTCGGTGGGTGGAAGTAATTCCACTCCGCCGCGCCACTGGCGAAGCCATACTGGCGGAATTTACGGAACGCATCTGTCTCCGGTTTGGAACACCCGAAGTCTTCCTCTCCGATAACGGGACAGAGTTCAAAAACCGAACGATCGACGGTTTTTTGAACACCAAGGGGATACGTCACGAAACGACGCCCCCGTACCATCCGCAGGCTAACCCGGTCGAAAGGGTTAACCGAACGATGAAGCAGATGATCATGGCTTTCATCCAAGATGACCATGATCACTGGGACCCGAAGCCCTTGGACTCGGAGTATGGCAAGCAGGTGCTTGCAATACTCAAACGACACGAAGAAGAGGCTCGAGAAGAATGGTCTCTTCGAATGAAAAACCTCTCCGAAGTTCACGACATGGCAGCGGAGAGTTCCGACAGGGAACGAGATCGGCAGGCGCGTTACTACAACGCGGGCCGACGAGAAGCAAGTTTTAAAGTCGGAGACTTCTTTTGGAAAAGGAACAAAGTCCTTTCCAATGCGGCAAAAGGAGTAGCGGGGAAGCTAGCTCCGAAGTTTGCCGGGCCGTACGAAGTTACGGAAATCTTGGGCAGCAACACTTACGCGTTGCGTGACCAAGGTGGACGGACAGTGCGTCCGATCCACTCCGAACAAATGAAGACATACATCCCCGGCGCAGACGTTCCTGCTGAAGAAGAGGACGTCGAGACCAGCGCCCGACCTCCGGGGGAAGGCGGGAGTCGTGTGGATGCGCCCACGACTCCATCAGCAGAGGCTGATGAGAAGAAGAGCGGTGCCAGCCGGCAAGCGTCCCAGGCTGGGAGCGCACAGCCTGAGGAAAAACCTGTTAAGCGTAAACGCCGACGCCCGCGTAAAGCGTCCTACACCGTCACGCAAGCGAGAAGCGTGACGGGAAAGCGAGGACCGGGTCGTCCACCCGGTTCTAAAAATAAGGCCAGCGCGGCCAAAGCGTAAGACGTGACGGAAAACACGGTTTATAGGAGAGAATCAACTCTGAGAGCCATTCCTCAAAATCCTTTTCTTCATTCTGTCCCTTTCCTAGATGGAGCAACCCGAAGTAGAGGAAGGAGTCGCCCGACTCCTCCTCAAGGACACGGATGTCCAGGAGGTCGCCGAGATACCGGTTGGGGGCACCCTGGATGGGACCCCCGAGGGGGCGGAGGAGATTGGGGACAGGCGCCAATCCCCGCCAAGCCCACCGGAACCGAGCGCGAGCGACGAGGAGGTCGCCCGCGATGAAGCGAGCGGCGAGGACGCCGCCCGCAACTCCCACGACGTGAGTGGCCAGGAGGCCTCCCACACCCCCGACGACGCGGGTAGCCCGGAGGCTACTCGCTCGTTGCGTCGCCCGCACGCCCCAGTACCAGGGGACGGGGTACGCCCGGCGGCGACCGTGGAGGAGGAGGGCGTCAGGAGGAGCGCCCTCCCCCATCAGCGACCGCTGACAGCCTTGCAGCGGTGGGAAGAATTGAGGCAGGGCCTCGACAAGAAGGTCCGCGCCTATCAATGGATCGTGGGCGAACTCGAGGATGCTCACCGGGAGATCGTCGAGTTCGAGAAGACGGTGGAGGGAGAGGTCCTGGCGGAGTTTCGGTGCTCCCCAGTCCTCTCTGAGGTGTACGCGCAACGGGCCGGCATCGAAGCCTCCCGCGGCGCGTACGCCGACGAGTTCCTGGCGCGGGAAAATAGGGGGGCGGAGGCGGAGCGCCTCCAAGCCGCCAAAGATGCCCGCCAACGACAGTTCCGGGAGGAACAGCGGCGCCTCGTGGAGGCCCGTCAAGAGAGGGTCTGCCGCCGGCGACAAGAGGACGCCGACTATAAGCGGCAGCAGGCGGCCCTGCGTGCCCGCATGGATAAGGAGGCGAAGGAGAATCGGCGCCGGAAGCTCTTCGAGCAATGCCCGGGCCGATTCTTCTGTTCGGTTTGCGCGGAGCCGGGGGTGCTGCATGCAAACCAGTGCCCGAAACGGGACCGGCATGGGTGGTACATTAATCAGAGGAAGTACCAGTAGGCGACCCATGCCGGGCCCCGTTTCGCCCCCACCTTTGTAAATGCAAGGGCCAAAAATAAAGGCTTCGTGCCCTTGATTTGCGAAACAACGATGGAGTTCGTGTAGAATTCATTTACCTCTCCCCCATCCCTTTATCCCCAACCTATGGAGGATTGGCTCGCGAAGAGTAGCAGAGGCCGTAAAGTCATAGCTTAACGGCGTCTGGGAGGGGGTGTGACGCGAGGTATTGTCGTGTACCTGCGCGCCATCGCGAGCCTTCGCGGCGAGGGAGAGAGTTAGGCCGTGGCGCGCGGGAGCGGCGGCCATTTTGGAAGCTCGAGAGATTCTCTCGAGCCGTCGGCGACGACGGACGCGTGCGCAAACGTGAAATCGGAAAATCGGCGGATTCACCAGGAGGGGAGCGAGAACGAGGAACGAGGTAGCAGCCCTGTACGAGCCAGAGCTGCGATACCGTGAGTACCGCCCGACTATCGTTGTAAAGTGCGGGCGCGTACTAGCGAGGAGTCAAGGAGCGCCTTGACTTCCGGGCGTCGAGTTTCGTCGAGTGAACGTGGGGAGCCGTCCCCAGTTCATCGTTTCTCTCTCTCTCTCTCTTTAGATCGCGAACGCGGACTTTCGTGCGGTGAGAGTCCCGGCTCTTGGATACGAGCCGTCGCGTGGTGTAACGTCGGTACCTCGAGCACGGGCTCGAGTTCGTGTTCGCGGTTCATCGCGTGGAACGGGTAAGCGACCCGTTCCTTCGTGTGCGTGTGTACGTGTGTGTACACACCGAGCAGGCAAGCGGCCTGCTCTCGGACGTTGCGTTTGTTTACGTGGAGCAAAGTCGTGCTCCGCGTAAACATTGCCGATCGCAGACCGCGCGATCGGCCGGCGAACTCTCGGCGCGGCCGAAAGTTCGTAGGAGCGCGCGCGCTTGCGTTCGCGCGCGGCTCCGCTCGGCAACACTCGGGCGTGTTCGGGGCAGTCGGCCCGCACGCCCGACATCTACTAACCCTCGCGATCGAGACAATTGTAATTTTCTTTTACGGAGGCAATAAAGGCCTCCGATTTGCATTTTGCAATTGTCCGCGTTATTCTTCCGAGTAGTCCGTGGGACTACTCGGCGAACCCTTCACATCCGTAACCTCCCGGATACCGCCACTCTGTCGTAGAGCTGAGCGGCCGGCATCAGCTGTCGTCGAGGAGGACGACGGCCACGCGAACGCAAGGAGTGCGTTCGCTCATCAGCACGCGAGTACGAAAAGCGAGAGTACAGGCGTACTCTCGCGTTGTATACGGGCCGCGGCGACGTGTGTTCGCCGTCGGGTGCTCGCGCGCACCCCGAGGTAAGTACCTCGAGGGGCACTCGCACGTGCCCCATTGCACCAATCTCGCGGAGGAAGGTCTCCTCCGCGAGATAATAGGTCAAGAACAGCCCCGTTACAAAGTTCATTTTAATTAAATAATTCTATATTTCTGTTCATTAAATATTGAACTAATGTACTCTAGTTCCAATTGATTTAGGAAAGTTTTTTTTTAATACTAAAAAATTGTATATACAGACCTAATTAAATATCTACACTGAGAAAAAAATCTAGTTGAAACATAAGAATATTCTGTTGATTCAACAGACTCAGCGCCATGAACGATGAACAGTGGCATATACTGTTGTTTTGAAGGTGCGACCGCTGTTTTGAAAGTTAGAATACAGCGACAGAAATAAAAGGCGTTAAGGTTCTGAGAATAAAAAAAAGTTTTAATTTCTTTTTTTATCAAGATTCGGAAATTCGGTTGAATTATATGTATAGAATGGTTAATTTAAGTGAAATATATTCTAAACTACAATTACAAGTACTTTGAATCAACGGTATGGAGCGTTGAAGCAACATCATAAGGTTTTAAATTAACAGAACGAAGCTGTTCAATTCAAAATAAAAATTTGTCAAATTGACAGAGTATACTGTTGCTCGCATTTATAGGCACGAGTCTTTCGATCCAACTGAATTTTTTTCTCAGTGTAATCATTTACATGAGATATTTTATAGATTTCAATTGATATTTAATACCTATTGAATGGTAGAAGAATAATTCTTAAGTTGCATAAATAATTCTCAATTCCCATACAATATTTAATTGCATGAAACTAATATTAGATTCGATCAGTGCAATACTTATTGCGAGCTATCAAATGCTCTTTGAATTTAAACATATATTTAATATGTTTAATAAAATATTTTTATCCACTCCAATCTCAAATACGCATGTTTGCATGCGATTTGCGGCTCTCGTGGAGAAAAATACGGTTTCACATTGGTGCGTAAGTGAATCTTTGCCTCTGGAGACTTTTCGGCCTCGCTTCGCTCGGCCTAACAACGTCTCCTGACGCAAATAATTCACTTCCGCACCCGTATAAAAATGTACTATTTCTTAAAAAAGTCAATTTTCTTGTTAATTCAATAATATATATTTTGTTTTATTAAATATGGTTTATTTACCTTCATTAAATATATTATTGTGACATGGTGATTAAATATTTAATAAAATCTATTATATTTTTCTCAAAACTATTAAATTTTTTTGTCGGTGTACACAGATCTAGAGAATTAATCAATTTTGATAGATTTTGAGTAAATATCTCATAAAATTCCAGATCTGCATAGATTCATGAAATTTAAATAAATTTAATTAGTTGCTTAACTCTGTAATTTTTATATTTCTTAATTTACTAAAATAAATTTAATTCCCTTTATTTTTACTCCGAACTCAAAGTATTAAAAAGAGTTGAAAAAACACAAAAAAAAGCTTGCCTATTTTGACCAGCTGTTAATTTTGTTCCCGTAATGGTAGCTTAAAAAATCCACTGGTGTCGGAAAGGTAATTGCTTCAACTTTAAAATGACAAGTTTAACGTTTTTTAGGACGTTTTATAATAAAGTTACACCATTTTTTATAAAAAAAGCACGTTTTTTTTAAATGCGAATATTTAAAAAAATAAAAGAAATAGAAAAAAACTTCAGAGTGAAAAAAATTTTTTTTCCTCATTAAACATATTTCTGCAGCTATGTATGCGATTAAAAACAAATCCCATTTTTTAGCATGTTAAATTAAAGTGTTTAGTTTATCTTGTTTGAGTGGTGGACAATAAGTGAGGTTATTTATTAATAATAAGTAACTTTATTACAACGTGTGATGTGTCGTCGGACACGTCTGCCTCCTTCCGAGACTTACAAGCGAGAGAGGGAATGAGCGCGAGTACAGTGTTTACATACTCGCGTACTCGGAGTTTTCGGAGTCGCGCTTGCTCGATGTACAAAATCGTATATACAGGGTGATTCATTTTAATTGCCCCAGGCAAATATCTCGAAAAGTACGGGAGATGGAAAAAAAAACGTTAAATGTAAAAGTTGTAGGGTTCAGAGGGGGAAATTGGTATTTAAAGTTTTTCTCAACCTTGCTTTTTTCAAGATATTGGCCTACGAATTGTGTAGACAGCTTGATTTGACCTTGATGCGACAGCAGAGGTCAACTGGACCCCATGACATAACATCATGTTTGAATGTAAAATTTTCCGCTCTTCTAATTTCCGAGGTCAAAAGTTGGTGTTCCTATTTAAAAAAACTACTTTGACTTTGAAATGACCTTGAAACTTGACCCCAAGGTTATGGTCAAGGTCACCATTGGATTTCCCCCTCTGAACCCTACAACATTTTCATTTAACGTTTTTTTCCATCTCCCGTACTTTTCGAGATATTTGCCTGGGGCAATTAAAATGAATCACCCTGTATAATTATCCCCAAAAAGTATCTGTAATGTGGTCTATGAAATATATTATTGGGAGATACTGATTAAATAATTGAATTCACTCAATTACATTTTGTTTGATTTGAATAGAGCATATTTCATTTGCTCGTGCACAAAATATATTATATTATTTAATAAACAATTAATAAATAATGTCATTTATTTTATTAGATATGGAGTTAGTTTCAGTTGGTAAAAGAATTAATTGAATTATATTCGTCTGAGAATATCATACAGGGTGTCAATTAAGTCCCGGGACGGCTGAATATTTTCAGAGGTAAAGTAATTCTGATAAAGGTCAAGGTCATTTCTTAAGTAACTTTCAACGAGGAATCTAATGGTGACATTCACTTTGACCTTGGACTTGACCTTGAAGGTTATTTCAAGGTCAACTGTTTTTTTTTAAATAGGAACCCCCATTTTAAGACTGGTAATCGATAGAGCGGGAAATTTTACATTCAGATACGTAATTAAGTCAGAGCTAGTGTTTGAACTTGAGGGTTACTCCAAGGTTATTTACACTCCAGCAAGGTTCTTAGATACCTCTGAATATTTTTGCAAGCGGTAAAGCTATTCCTCGTGTAGCTTTCAACGAGGAACTCAATGGTGACCTTATACTTGACCTTGGACGTGACCTTCAAGGTTATTTCAAGGACACCTATTGTTTTTAATGGAAATCTTCATTTTTTATACTGGCAATCGATAGAGTGGGAAATTTCCTTTCGAAAATAGTATTTGACGTGATCTTTAGAAGGTCAAATCAAGGTCAATTTTGGATAAACTGTCAAAATATTGTCGTATTCAAACTTTAGAGGATTTATGAAAGACTAAATGTTTGACAAAGTTTTGAAACCAACAACATCGACCACCTTGACTTTGAGATCAGTTTTGCACATTATTTGAAAGTTCAAGCACTTTTTAAATTAATAACCTTACTATCGCCCTTATTCTTACTTTTAGCGTTACCCAGAAACAACGACGTGGACGTAGTAAGTTCTGTTTCCTTTGGGGTGCTTGATTAACGTGAGTCCCCTTGCCTCTCACGATTGGTGTGCTAAAGTCTTTTGCGTTTTACTTAATGATTCAAAGTTTAACGGCGGTGCTCAAACTGAAAACCTTCAACTTCTTGACAAAAAGCTAGGAGATTGTAAAAATGAGTTACAGCATCACGAATCATCCCTCTATCGATTCTAGCAGCCTCTTGCATAATTCGATTGCGCAGTTCATCTAAATTGTCCGGTTTAGTGGCATAAACTTTACTCTTAAGGTAACCCCAGAGAAAGTAATCGAGTGGTGTCAGATCCGGAGATCTAGCAGGCCACTCGATTTCACCCCTTCTTCCAATCCATCTATGAGGAAACTGAGCATCCAAATATGCTCGAACATCTCTACCAAAATGAGGGGCTGCTCCATCCTGCTGAAACCACGTTTCATCGTAATCATCAACTGCTATCTCTCTAATTCGTGGTATAATTTGATTCCTAAGTAGCTGTTCGTATGAAGCGACAGTAAGATTACCCTCGATAAAATAGGGGCCTACAAGAGTATTGTTTAAGATGCCAGCCCAATCATTCAACTTGTGTGGATATTGTGTGTGATTGTCCAACATCCATGCAGGATTTGTGTCTGACCAATATCTACAATTGTGTCTGTTAACTTCACCCTTTAAAGTGAAAGTAGCCTCATCCGAAAAAACTATATTGTATAAAAATTGAGGATCTGCGTCTATTCTGTTCATCATCGCTTCGCAAAACTCGATCCGGCGATCAGGATCATCGTCATTGAGCTCCTGTACCAAATGGACTTTATAAGGATGAAAACTGATGCTTTTCAGAATTTTTCGTACAGTTTCATGAGAAACGTCATGCTCATGCCCAGCTCTACGTAAACTAAGATGTAGATTTTCAATAAATGCTTCAGCAATTTCAATCTGCTTATCCTCAGTTGCTACAGATTGTGGGCGTCCAGTTCTCTGAAGATCATTGACAGTCCCAAATTCTGCGAATCGCCGTACAACCCTTTCGACTGTAGATTTTGAGATAGGTGTTTGTCCGTCTTCATTACGAAAATGGTTATTAAACAACGTACGAACTTCGAGGTAAGATCGGACTCGATCTCCCCAACCACGCATCATCAATAAACTTATCCTTTCTCGCGTCGAAAGTTTAGCATACGCCATTGACTTTTATTTAGATATGAATAATACACGAGTCAGAATATTTATGTATTTCAATTTAGTTTTAATTTGTTTATTCAGAGGAAAAAGAAGAATAGTGGTAGCGACTCGTCCGCAAAAACTAAGCTAAAAACTTATCAATTGCAAAGAAAAACGAATTCTTCAAAAAGAAATGTTTACAATGAAGGAAAATGTTTATTACATAAAAAAATTTTTGTTTAACTTGTTCTTAAATTTATTTTGAACTCATGAAAAGGTTAAGAAAATGAACAGTGACAGGAATTTTTTAACAAATAATAAAATAAGGACTATCAGTTACAAAAGAAATATTTAAAAGTTTAGAAAGAAATTTAAAAAAAAATCAGAATTAAATAAAAAAACTTCTTAGAAAAAAATCACAGAAATTTATTCGCAATTTATAAAATGAGCTAAAAATACAAAGAACTTGTTTAAAAAGAATAGGTTTGTCGGTTTGTGGGATAATTTTAGAATTTATATTTGTAGGTATTTGGGTTTATTATCCATATGGGTGTTAAATTTATTGATTTAGGGTTCAAAGATTATGAGTTCAGGGTTCATGAGTTTGCAATTTGTGGATTTGTTAATTAATGGGTTTTAAATCTACCGGATTGAAGTTGGACACATAAATGTCAAATTCTGAAACAACGAACCCATGAACCCTCAACTCACGCTAACCAATCGCGAGAGGCAAGGGGACTCACGTTAATCAAGCACCCCAAAGGAAACAGAACTTACTACGTCCACGTCGTTGTTTCTGGGTAACGCTAAAAGTAAGAATAAGGGCGATAGTAAGGTTATTAATTTAAAAAGTGCTTGAACTTTCAAATAATGTGCAAAGCTGATCTCAAAGTCAAGGTGGTCGATGTTGTTGGTTTCAAAACTTTGTCAAACATTTAGTCTTTCATAAATCCTCTAAAGTTTGAATACGACAATATTTTGACAGTTTATCCAAAATTGACCTTGATTTGACCTTCTAAAGATCACGTCAAATACTATTTTCGAAAGGAAATTTCCCACTCTATCGATTGCCAGTATAAAAAATGAAGATTTCCATTAAAAACAATAGGTGTCCTTGAAATAACCTTGAAGGTCACGTCCAAGGTCAAGTATAAGGTCACCATTGAGTTCCTCGTTGAAAGCTACACGAGGAATAGCTTTACCGCTTGCAAAAATATTCAGAGGTATCTAAGAACCTTGCTGGAGTGTAAATAACCTTGGAGTAACCCTCAAGTTCAAACACTAGCTCTGACTTAATTACGTATCTGAATGTAAAATTTCCCGCTCTATCGATTACCAGTCTTAAAAATGGGGGTTCCTATTTAAAAAAAACAGTTGACCTTGAAATAACCTTCAAGGTCAAGTCCAAGGTCAAAGTGAATGTCACCATTAGATTCCTTGTTGAAAGTTACTTAAGAAATGACCTTGACCTTTATCAGAATTACTTTACCTCTGAAAATATTCAGCCGTCCCGGGACTTAATTGACACCCTGTATAATCAAATCAATAAAAAGAATATTTGATTTCATTCTAAATTACTATTGAATCGATTTCAGCTAAATACTTTTTTGAATCAACGAAATATTTCAGTAGGTCAACTTAATGTTTATTTACGTCCATCTACGATTAATAGGTTTTTTGAACTATTTAATTGTCCCGATAAAATATATCTGTAATGTGGTCTATGAAATACAGGGTGTTCGAAATGTTCCGGACCCCCCACTTATAACATAAAGTAAGCATTTTGGAAAAAAATGTTAAATACAAAAGTTGTTAAGTTTTGAAGGTTGAACTAAATGATGACCTTGGATTTGTTATTGGTTATCATTTTCAAGGTCATTTAAAGGTCATCTTCAGTTTTTTAAATAGGGACCCCTATTTTTTATTTCAGATTCTGAAAGAGCACAAAATTTTACATCTGGATATGCATCCACGTTATGGCTCAAAATGACCTACAGAGGTCATTTAGTGGTTAAATGATTATTTAGTAGCAGAAAGCCAAGAAATCCCGATTATTAAGAACTTTGGGTGTATTTGACGAAAAGAAAAAAAAAATTTCGTACTTTAATACTAAAGTACATAATTTGATTTTCTAGGACGAACTTTATGGTCACTTTAAAATTGGCCTTCATTTTTAAGGTCATTTGAAAGTTATCTTCAGCTTATTAAAAAGGGACTCATTTTGTATTCCAGATTCTGGAGGAGCATTAAATTTTAGGTCTGGAGATATGTACAATATCCACGTCATGGCTCGAAATGATCTACATAGGACACTTGGGGGTTATTAATTTCAAAAGCAAAATAATCTAACCGTTTTACATGAACAGTTTTTATTGCAATAATTTTTTGCAAGGGTTGCGAGTTTCTACGCATGATTCATAGCATTTTCAGGATCGTTACTTGTACCTTAGAAGATTTTGCTCACTATTCTTTTTAGGAATCAGTTCATTTATAATTGTTAATTAACAATTGTTTACTCCTATTTACTTTTCTGTTTTCAAGAGTTAAGTGAAGTTCTCTTACTTCGAAATTCAGATAATTGTATTAATTTTCAATAATTGTACTTTTAATCGTAGTGAAAAATGGCACATCTTACTGAACGAGAAAGAATATCTTTGTTGATGATGCGAGGGTGGGGTGATCAAGAGAGAGGTTACAAACAGGTACAGCGTTTATTCAATGAAACATTCAGAGTTGAAGAAAACAACCCTATTTCAAAAAGTACCGTAATTCGTACAATTAGACGTTTTGAAGAGACAGGTGGTATTAAAGATCGTCCTAAATCAGGTAGATCCAAATCATCGTCTAATGATGAAAAGAGCTTAGACGTATTACAATCATTTATTGAGGACCCCCATTGCAGCATCAGACGTTGTGCACAACAGCATGAAATGGGAGCTGCATCTGTGCACAAAATTTTGAAACTCAACAAATGGCATCCTTTCAAATTAAAGTTGGTACAGGAATTATCTGAAGATGATTTTGATAGAAGGGTAGAGTTTTGTGATGTAATGATGCAAATGATATCTGATGATCCTTTGCTCCTCAATAACATTGTTTTCTCTGATGAAGCCACGTTTGAGTTAAGCGGAACAGTCAACAGACATAATTGTCGATACTGGAGTAACATCAATCCGTATTGGATGAGAGCGGACCACACGCAACATCCTGAAAAAGTAAATGTTTGGGCTGGCATATTTAATGGAAGAGTACTTGGCCCTTTCTTTATTGAAGGTAATTTAAATGCTGCAATGTATGAAAACATGCTTCGAGACCAAATTATACCTGCTATACGGAATTTAACGGGTGGAAATCTGGACGAAATTTACTTCCAACAGGATGGTGCTCCTGCACACTACGGTATTCATGTTCGCCGATATTTAGATGCAACATTTCATGATAGATGGATTGGGCGGAGAGGTACAATTGAATGGCCACCTCGGTCCCCAGACCTAACGCCTCTTGATTACTTTCTTTGGGGATACTTGAAGGATAAAGTTTATGTTATAAAACCACGTGACTTGGATGAATCACGCCAAAGAATCACTGATGAAATAGACTTGATACCTCAGCAAATCTTGCGAAATGTTGTTGCAGCCTTTTACAATCGGTTAGCACATTGCCAAACTGTTAATGAGCAAAAATTTGAACAGTTGTTGTAAAAAGTTCCTGTCAACGACATTTTAAAAAAATTCAGTTTGGGCGAATAGTCCACTGTCTTGATTTAGTTAGCTCGGCCGCCGATAGTCCTGCCTTAGCTGACTGGGCCGCTAGTGTTCTTGTCTTAGTAGGCTGGGCCGCCGATGGTCTTGCCTTAGTTGGCTGGATCACCCATGATGTTACCTTAATTAGTTGTACCTCCCGTGCCTGAGCAATAAGGCTCATTTTGATTAGACATTTTTTTATTTATCATTTTCTCCCCCGAGGTATGTAGTTGTTGGGCCTAAGGCTTATTTTGATTAGACATTTTTTTATTTATCATTTTCTCCCCCGAGGTATGTAGTTGTTGGGCCTAAGGCTTATTTTGATTAGACATTTTTTTATTTATCATTTTCTCGCCCGAGTTATGTGGTTGTCTGGCCTAAGGCTTATTTTACGCCAGTGTCAATTACACCTTCTACAATTCTAATGCAGAATTTAGCGCTGGTGCAAAATGGAGAATTACAACTAGGAGGCTTAATTTGGAAAACTAAAGTTAACCTTCAAATGACCTTGAAAATCAAGGGCAATGTCAATTTAACGCCACCGTAAAGTTTGTCTTGCAAAATCAAATTACTTTAGTATTGGTCAGATACGCTCAAAGTTCTTAATAATCGGGATTTCTTGGCTTTCTGCTACTAAATAATCATTTAACCTCTAAATGACCTCTGTAGGTCATTTTGAGCCATAACGTGGGTACATATCCAGATGTAAAATTTTGTGCTCTTTCAGAATCTGAAATAAAAAATAGGGGTCCCTATTTAAAAAACTGAAGATGACCTTTAAATGACCTTGAAAATGATAACCAATAACAAATCCAAGGTCATCATTTAGTTCAACTTTCAAAACTTAACAACTTTTGTATTTAACATTTTATTCCAAAATGCTTACTTTATGTTATAAGTGGGGGGTCCGGAACATTTCGAACACCCTGTATATTATTGGGACATACTGATTAAATAAATGAATTCACTCAATTACATTTTGTTTAATGTAAATAGAGCGTGATGAATTCTAATATTTCATTTAATTGAAAGTTTATTACTTAAAGGCATCAGCTTTATTAGATATGGAGTTGGTTTTATTAGGTATAAGAATTGATTGAATTAAATCTTTAATTGAAACGTATGAATCTCCGGAAATTTTATTCATCTGAAAATATAATATAATTAAATCAATAAAAAAAAGATTGATTTCATTGTAAATTACTATTGAATTGATATTTGGCATCTATTGATTCAGGTAAACACTTTTAATGAATCAATGAAATATTTCAGTAGGTCAATCAAATGTTTATTTACATCCACCTAAAATTAATAGGTTTTATGAGATATTTAATTGTCTCGAAAAAATATCTGTAATGTTGTCAATAAAATATATTATTGGGACATACTGATTAAGTAAATTGTTTTCACTCAATTACATTTTGTTTGATGTAAATAGAGCGTAATCTATTCTAATATTTCATTTAATTGAAAGTTTCTTACTTAAAGGCATCTGCTTTATTAAATATTTAATTAATGGAATTTGTTAAAATACTTTATTGAATTAGAAATTTAACCAAGAAATAAATTTAATTAAATATATCTATAATATAAAATAATTGTTCTAATAACCATATAATGAATTCTGTAAGGCTTGAAAGTAAATGTATTAAACCATGAATTGAATGAAATAATTACTTAATCTAAAATAACTTAATTTAATATTTTCTTACATCAATTAAATAAGAGTTCGATTTACTATATAGGTTAATTGGGTCAATTAAATAATTTTCAATTACATTGATTTAATTGAATGCATTAAATTTTTTTGTGAGTGTACACTTAAAGAATTCCTACTGCGTATGTGCTAAAAGAACTTATTTTGAAAGCTGAAAATGAATTCCATAAAAATATATACAATTTTTTTTACACACGGCGCGTAAAGTGCGTACTGTATGCTCAACGGGCGAATAATAGAATGTGCAATTTACGCTCCGCATGTAAAAAAATAGTATATGCAACATGGGAGTATGATGTAAACTTTGATTTTCAACCTTTGTTTCAACGTTTCCTGGATGAGCAATACAAACGTTGATTTGCAACATTTTTTTTGAAAATTTTTTAAATTTATATTACCCTTATCATTGGAATGATACGTGACCTGAATTCTATTCTAATATGTTTTTGACGTCTGCTTTAGACGGCGACGATGCTACATTAATGTTTAACCTAACTTATTTTTTTTTATTTTGCTGATTTACATTTACTTATACATTTCGCATGCATACACATTAATTTACAAATTAAATATAACATTATCGCAGAAAATTTCTTCGCTGAAGTGGGATCGAACGGATTACGAGGCAGACGCTCTACCCATTACGCTACACAACGCATGCAAGACGAGTTTTTTTTATCCATATAGCCGATAGAAAAATATCATAATAAAAACTTTATTATTATTGCTATTACATAATTAGTTATAAAGTTAACTCAATATAATTTTATATTTCTATTTAATAAGATATATCATGAGAAATATATTTAAGATATTAATTAAAAACCATTTTCTAATTATATGTAATACACTATTTTAAAAAATAACTATAATATATAAGATATATAAATATAAGTAGCAAAGTGTTAAAAAAAGACTTCTAAATAGTTTGTAATTTTCACTAAAAGATTTGTTACTTGCAACTAAATATTTAGTTATATCAAACAAGTTTATTTTATTATCGGCTGATAATTTTTTTACTAAATATTTTTTTCAATGGGACTTAGAATTTTTTCAGATGCAAAACTTAAAAAAGTTTTGCCACACATCTCCGAACGCGTGCCGCAGTCTCGCATCATTGCAGTGCACGCGCAGTAAGATTGATTTGAATTACATTACAGAATTTCTGCTTGAATTGGTGTATTAAAAAAGAGCTCTTTTTGTACTACTTGCTGTCTGAATTCCGTATTCATAAAGAGCTTTTTATGAACTTCTGAAGAATTCTTTTTAGCCTTCGAAAAGTACTTAAATACACTTAAAGAGCTCTTTATGAGCAAAATACAGGAGACGGAGAATTTCTAATGTTCCATGAGTTTAAAAAGTGCTTTTATCGAATTGTTTATGTTACTATGAATATGTTTCCATCACGAATAACTTTAGAACTCTTAAATAACTCCTTTGAGTATATTTGTTCCAGATACTTTTAAAACTCTTGAAGAACTACTTTCAATTTTCGGTTAGGAATAATAAATTCTTAAATTAATTTGTTAAGAGTACCTAAAGAGCTCCAAAACAACTCCCGGTATGTTCTTTTTCAACTCTTACATGTATTCATTTAGTACTCTATATGAATATATTAACAACAAAAACAGTTCTTTAATAATATTTTTTGTTACTCAATAAAGCCAATTACGCGGACATAGGCAGAGTTCTTAATGCAATCAAACGCATTGAATCCTTTCTTACTTAAAATAATGTACTGAAATTAACGTTCTTGTAGAATTCCTAATACTCATTAGAAAGTATTCTATACAAGTACTATATTAACTCATCCTGATCTCTTAACGAATTACGGTTAGCAAGAAAATATTCATAAATAAATGTTATGAGAGTTCCAAAAGAATACTATATATTTATATATATTTATTTAACCAGTTGATACAAAAGGATCATATTACATAAGTAACCCAGCAGAGGAAAAAATTCCTGTGCGCTGGCCTGGCTCATTACATACTAAAATTATAACTAACTTACTTACTAAAATAAAAACTTGTAAAAGAATTGGGCAAAAAATTGATTGCAGTCTTATTACCTAGTAGCATCGCTACTAGGTTAAAACTAATTCAAAATTTTTGCCCAAAACCACTTGATTATGTTGAATTTCTTTATTTCCAATATCTAATTAGCATAGCGCTGGCTTTGGTGTACATTTGGGTTGATGCATTTTTCCTTCTCTTGAAAATTTCCCTCTCGAAGTTATTCATTCTCTTAGGGCAAGTAAGACCTACTGCACATGTCTCTCTATAATGAGGGAACATGTTTTTGTTCTGAAGACTAGAATTACATTTACATTCAGACGTGAAAACAATATCATCCACCACTATTATATCTTTGTACTTTGGTTCTTTCGATATTGGTTGCATTGAGTTTTTGAATGTTTGCAGGCCTTTTATCCCTCTGTCGAAATATAGGAGTGCTTGATTGTTACCTAGATAATTTATATCACCGTAGGACATTCGATATTCATTTGAATTTTTGATTAATTTAGCCGGCGGGTTCGGGCTTTCATTTTGAAGTAGTCTGTTTGTATTGTTTACGGCTTTCACGTCTATTTTCGTAAATTCTTCCTCTATTGGTGTTGTCACGATTATTTTTACTTTCTTTTCTGGTTCTGTAGTTGCCTTGTTGAAATGTTGGTGTTTAATCCCCCTTATTACTGGGTATTGACACGAGGGACAATTTTCTTTTTTTTACTTTTTTGCAAGTGTATTTTTTATTAATAATTTCTTGAGCTATGTTCTTTATTATGCTGATTAGATTTGGTTGACTATATTGTACTTTTTTCCAATTGTATACAGAAATTCGCCTATGTGATCTATTGTAGTTTTGTTTGCAATGTCCTTGTGAGCATATATAAGTTCTAACATCTAGTGTTAGTTGATCTTTTTCTATCTGATTTTGATTCTCCTGGACTTCCAAGGTAGAATCTGATGTCTTTATGTTTCTTTTTTGAGTTTGTTTATTGCAATTCATTATTATTTGGCAGTTTGTTTCCAAATAAGCTAATGCTATTTTTTTGATATTTTGGCAGTCAATTTTATTTTCCTTTATATTATTTATATTATTCATAAGATGTGAAAAATGTTAAGTCCAATTTTGTTGTATCCATTCTTTGATTTTCTTTTTTATAGCTTGTTTATTATTTAAAATTTTCAAATTATTTGGCAATCTGTTGAATGTCATTATTGCTCTAATATAACTACTTTTTGTGCTAATTGTTCTTTGTCTTTTAGGTATTTGTAGGTTTTTATTTCTTGTATTGTTGCTTGAGTTTAAATATATTTGTTTCAGCTCTCTGTAATGATAAATTAAGCCATTGTATTCAAAAGTTTGATGTACGTTTAGTGGGTATTTATGTGTAATAAAATTTTTATTATTTACTATTTTGAGCAGTCTCGTTTGGAGGTTTTGAAGGCATACAGTTCTACCCTTATATGCACCTCCCCATGCCACGATACCATATGCTAAAGAGCTATGGAAAAGGGCATGATAAAGCATGTACATAGTTTGTGTAGGCATGATCTTTGATAGCTTGTAAAATACAAATATCAGGTATTTGTTCTTGTTGTATAAATTCGTTGTATGACTATCCCATTTCATATTACTATCAAACAATATACCCAGGTATTTTGTATTGTCTACTCTTGTTATTCTTCTATTTTGTATTGTAATATTTAAATTTTTAGGTGTGCTATTTCCATAATTACCAAATTCCATATATACTGTTTTATCTATATTTAAGGACAATTTATTAAACGCTAGCCAAATTGAGATCTTGTGTAGGTATTCATTCATTTTTTCTTCTATTTCTTTCCAGTTTCTTCCCGTTACTATTATCGCTGTGTCATCAGCGTAAGATAAGATGTCGTCTTCAAGTCGTTCTTGTGAACTTTCTGGGATTTCATTTAGCAAGTCGTTTATGTAAATGATAAAGAAAAGAGGACCTAGTATGGTACCTTGTGGAACTCCTGTATTAATTACTTTAAATGGACTTTTTGTACCATTTACTTTAACCCTTTGTTTTCTATTTTTGAGGTAATCCTTGATAAGATTTATGGCTTTGCCCCTAATTCCATAATTTGACAGTATGTTTAATAGGATTTGATGGTCGACCGTGTCAAATGCTTTAGCTAAGTCGAGAAAAGCGATTGCAATCGGGCTACTTTTGTCTAGCTTATTGTAGATTTTGTTTGTGATGAAGCTTAGAGCATCTGTGGTACTAAGATTCTTTCTAAATCCATATTGTCTTTTGGAAAGTAGTTTATTTTTGTTGAAAAATTTAATCAATCTGCTATGTATTAATTTTTCAAAAATTTTTGCAAAGTTGGATATTAGGGAAATTGGTCTATAATTGTTCGGAAGGTATTTCTCGTTTGCTTTATGTATTGGCACTACTTCAGCTTGTTTTAAAGCATCAGGCCATATTTCTTTTTCAATGCACAGGTTAAAAATGTTTGCTAATGGACTTGATATAAATTCACTTATTGCTTTTATTTCTTAAGTGTTAATCTCGTCTATGCCTCCGAATTTATTTTTCATATTTTGTATAATTTTTTTTATTTCATCCTGAGTTATCGGCTTAATAAAGAAACTTTTTGAAAATCTTTCCGGTAGTGGTGCTTTGGTGTTAGGTGGTTTTGTAATTTTTGATCTGAGTACATTACCTATTGAGCAGAAAAAATTGTTTAAATTGTCCGCAATTTTTTCGGAATCAGAGATTTTTTTATTATTTACTGCTAAGTATTTAATGTCTGGATTTTTTTTTTGCTTTTTTGCCTATTTTATTATTTATTATTTTCCAAAGGTTTCTTGGGTTGCTAAGATTACATTGTACTATTTTTTTGTCATGGTCTGTTTTTGCCTTGTTTATGATTTTTTGTAGTACTTTTTCGTAATTTTTGTAAATTTCCTTTTTTGCAGCATTTTTATAGTCTTTCTTCCAATTTTTGAAAAGTTTCTCCTTTGTTTGGCATGATTTAATTATTCCTTGTGTAATCCACGATTTTCGTGGTTTGATTTTATTTTTCCTATTAACTTTCGATTGGCTACCACATTCTTTAATTTTAGATATTAGGTTGTTCATGCCTCTGTTAGGATCATTTGCACATACCAATTCATTCCAATTTACTGATCCGGCTATTCTCCACAGTTTTTTATAGTCAGTTTTGGGGTTGTTATTTTCAATGTGGTTGGCTTCAATTTTATTTTCTTTTAGTTTTAGAAATATGGTATAATGGTCATTGAAGGGTGTGTTAAGTACTAGTCCTATGTATTTTAAATTCTTTAGTTTGACAAAGAAGTTGTCAATACAGGTGCCATTGTTGTTGCTGAGTTCAGAGGGTCTTGTAATCGAATTTATTGCTGGACAATAACCATTTTCCATTAGTATAATTAGGAACTCTTGATCTATGGTTTCAGAGCTAAGCATATCTATATTGAAATCACCTACTAGTATATTGTTTTTATATTTGTTGTTGATCTTAATAAGCTCCTTAATATTCATCAAAAATTCAGTTTTGTGAAGATCATGTGATCTATATAATGCAGATATAACTAATTGTTGCTTGTTTGCTAGTTCAATTTTCGTCTGGAGAATATTGTGTTTGTTGATTTTAGTAATTGTTGTTGTTTCTGTTATATCCTCTCTTATGTAGATCATAACTCCATCCGATTTATTTATATTGCCTTGATTATAGTACATGTTATAATTATTTATTTTGAAATATTCATAATGTTTAAGGATCCAAGTCTCAGTACAAACTATGATTACAGGTTTTACTTTTAGACTGCGTAGAAATACAAGCAGTTTGTTATAGTTAGCATTGAGGCTACGAATATTTAGACAAGTTATAATTTCATTTTCATAGTGCAGATACTTGTTAAGCTTTTCTATACTATCAAAATTTACTTGGTTTTCAAGTAATTCTTCTACTACCTTAGTACTCATAACTTATTTATTTGAGATTTGCTGTTGTGGTGATGAGAACGCGCTTTCTGATGGATTTTTTTGCTTTCTAATTGTGTACGTAGACCGCAGCAGACGTGGTTGCTCTGTTTTACCAAAGAAACGAGAGTACGTGGGTCTGCAAGGATAGTCCGTGGTTTCAATGTATTTATTAATTTTGTTTTTAAGCACTTGACACTGTTCACTGTCTATCGCACTATGGTTTGTGTTGTAATTTGTTTTGAATTTAATATTATAGAAATCACAATTTGTGCACTTTAGAGTTGTACAATCACACTGTGCTGTTAGATGGTTGCCAGCACATTTATTACACGTGATATTGTTTTGACATTTCTTTACGCTGTGTCCGAATCTCGAACAGCTGCTGCACGGTGTCGTGTTTATAATATCGTATACTCTGCAATTCTGGTAACCGACGAAGATTTTATCCTTGTTCTCTTTTATGTGTGTGTATATTTTCGACGTCACTTCGAGTATAGCCGACACTTTATTCGTTCTTGGATTTTTGTAGGAATGTACAACTTTGCACTTTTCTTCTGAGTCACTGAAATTCCTTTCATTTATGTCTTCTTCAATTTCTTGATTGTCTTTAAAATTTCCTTCGATGTTAACTACTTTTACTGTTGGATTTTTTATTCGTTCTTTTTCAATTTTAAAATTTTGTGTTAATTCCTTTTTTAATGAGTTTTCTATTGCGTATACACTTTCCAGATTCATACAGTTTATTATTACAGTGTCATTATTTTTGCTAAATATACTCTTGGTTTGTACGTTTCTATTTTTAGTTAGGTGACGTACCACAGTTTTTTCCAAGTCAGTTTTATCTTTAATGTCTGTTTTTTTAACAATGAGTTTTGGGACTCGTTTTTTAGTAGCCATACTCTTTTGTTTGTTTACTTTAACTATTTCCGCATAATTAGTTTCTGGCACTTTTTGATTTGTTTCTGTTTTTTCCTTGGCTAGTAGTTCGTTTAGTAGTTTGTTTTTGTCTTTTAATTCATTGTTGAGATCTGTTAATAATTTATTTTGTATTTTCAGCGATTCTATTTCTGTGTAGTCTTCATAGATGGTAGTTTCATGGAGAGCTTCGTTGGTAATATCCATATCGCATGTTTTTTCTTTTTCCTGTATTATATCCTGCAGTATTTCTTTTTTTATTTGTTCCCTGCTTTCTTGTTTTAGTGCTGCTATGAACTGCCACGCTTCCTTGCTAAGCGAGCCATATGGCACGTTTGTTGATTGTACAAGGTTAGGATGATCTTGGCATATTACAAACGAACTTGTTATAATTTTCACTTGTCCCCCTGCGTTATATTTTGCTACGAATTCACTTGTATGTTGGAAACTACCACAAACAATGCAAACAACTGCACCAACTTTCACTTTTGGATGACACTTATAGTATTTGTGAAGCGAGGTGTCGGGGAGCTCCTTCTCCTCCGACGCCATGTTGGCGAAGAAGTTTACTTATAGTAAACTTTACGAACATTTCGTAGTATTTGTAGATGCTGCGCCAAAGAAGTCAATAAGTATACTTTATGTACTCTGAATTATGATAAATGAGTATATACAGATCTCATTTATCATTCTCCATGAATACATTTTCAAAGAGAGAGATTCTTTACGAATTATACTATTATTCTATTTAAGCAGAAAAACGGGCGGAACCTGAGCGCTTCAAGAATTTTATATAATTAGTTTTCGATCAAAATATAAACGGAAAAATCATACTTAATTAATTCTTAATGAATACAATGTATTCATTAAGAACTCTTTTATAATCCTTAGAAAAGCGTTCTAATAGAATCATTTTCAAGAATTCTTAAACTATTCAACCCGATTATCTTTGCCGTCTGGGTAAAGGAGGCAAGGGGGAACAGATGGGTGGCTGTCCGGCTGACTCTCAATAGAGCCACAGCCAGTCTGCTGGATCGGCTCAGACCAACACTGGTCTCAAAAAAGGCAAAAGGAGGAAGCGCCTCTCGGCTGCACAACTCCTGAAAAGGCGAGCGCAGCGGGAGGCCGATAAGGGTGACTCGGTTAGCACCTCAACAGGCCCGACCTTAGTAGCCGCTACAAAAAGGACCATGGGAGAGTTGTCTTGGGATAACTCCACACCCAGGCAGATCAAGAAGGTAAGTGCGGGAGCTCGGCAGCAGATTGCACAGCCGGCCTATAGCCGGGGCCTCCGAGTGGCCAGGGCGATGATTACAGCCATCCTGGGGTACTAGGAGGGCCCCGTGCGACCGTGTTTCATGGACAACTGGTTTCTGAGGGGAGCGCAGGTCTTTCTTTGCGGCTCCTCAGAGACCAGCACATGGCTTAAGGACATGGTGCCAACAATGGCACCATGGGATGGCGCAAAACTGAAGGTAGTCGAGCCGAGTGCCCTTCACAGATGGAGTTGCTGGACTGGCAAAAAGCAACCCTGCCAGTCTAGGAGTGGAAGGTATGCCAGTCATGGAAAGTCAAGGACGCGACTTGCAAATAAACGGAGGAGATGACGGTGCGCGTACTGATGGAGGAGACGGGAGTCAGGGCACTTAGGGAGCTTCAGACTTTTCTGTGGAGTGGGGGTGATAAGTCTGACTTATTTTGTCTTCAAAACCCTAGAAAGGTTAGTGGACCGACACATGAGGAATGGGCCGCTGGCTAATAACCCTCTCTATGCGACACAACATGCGTATAGAGAGGGCAGATCGGTGGACTCAGCTGTCGCACCCTACTGGATAGGGTTATAGAGATAAGATGGGGAGCGGCGACAGGAGGGGTACCGACGCTTTGGTCCCTTGTGATAGACGAACTATTAAGGAGACTCAATATCAGGGGCATCTACGCGCAAGAGTATGCTGACGACGTACTTATCCTAGTCATGGGAGACATAGAGTCCATTACAGCAGACCTGATGAGGTAGGCTTTAATATAGTGGAGGGAAGTGGAGTTATCCGTCAAACCGAGTAAAGCGATGATGGTGAATTTTACCACCAGGTACAAGGTGAAACCATTAGGATCAATTAAGCTATTTGGCAATGAACTGCCACTAGTCAAGGAAGTTAAGTACGTGGGGGTGACCTTCGACTCCAAGCTTAACTGGGTACACACCTGCAGGCTAAGAAGGACAGCTTTACAGCAAATTTTGGGGCTTGCAGAAGAACTTTCGGAGCAACCTGGGGTCTCAAGCCTAAAATGCTAAATCGGGTGTATACGGCCGTTTTGAGACCTAGGTTGATACACGGAGCAATGGCCTGATGTTCTGGATGCCGATTAAAATCAGGCGCGGCAACCCTAGACAGGATGCAAGCACTGGTTATGAGAGGCATCACAGGGGTGATGAGGTCGACACCATTAAAAGCACTTGAAATGGTGCTAGGTCCCCCCCCCCCCCCTATTGGAGCTGATGATAAGAGCGGTTGCCCTGTGAGGGAGTTTTTATTTAAATGCTGAGACGTAGAGTGGAAGGAAGGGAATTCGTCGACGTCGAGCTGTCTCGCAATATTTATGTATGCAGGCAGGCTCGACGAGACGAGGAAACGATTGCGAGGGATACCTGGTGATCGGAGCCGTGTATGTCGGAGAGAGAGAGTGGTGCAGCGGGAGATAACCCGACGGTGCCGCGACCGTGCACGCAGCCGAGGCGAGAGACGGCCGCTCAGCTGAGCGCGGCCGCCATCTTCCCTCGACCCCGCGACTGCCGCGACGAAGCCTGACGACGACGCCGAGGACGCAGGAACACACTGACACTCAGCGCACACACATACACACACTACACGAACAGGCACCACACTACACGCGGCGAGGGTCGTGACGACGCGGGTACGCGGGGACACGCGAGCCGAGGCGGAGACGTGCGAGCCGGTCGAGCACGTGTTGCTCGGCAGGCGGAAACTGAAAAGGCGTGAGGGAGGGGCGGCCGCTAGGCGCGAGAGAGACGGAGCGCGCGGTGGGAGAGAGAGCGCGCGCGGCGGTAGAAGGAGAGCGCGCGGCGGAAGAGAGAGGGAGCGCGCGGAGTGAGAGAGACGGCGCGCTAGGTGCGAGAGAGAGAGGGCGAGGCGCGCGGCCATAGGAGTGAGAGAGAAACGATCGATCTCCGCTCCTATGCATCGTAGCGCCTTGCGAGATGGCGCGTTCGCCTCGTGGTCGCCGTGGCTCTCGCGCTTGAGGTTTGCCTCCACCGTGTCGGTGTGTCGTGCCTCCGCGAGGGCGCTGATGCCGCCGCACGACCTCAGGTCCGTGAGGGCGCTCGGGTCGTGGGTTCGCGATCGACGCGCGAACCGGCGCGCCGATCGCGGCTATATGCTAAATGGGATAGGGGAAGAGGGAGAATTCGTGACGCGGACAGAACGGCGGTTTTGTAGAGAAAAACCGCCATTCTGGAATAACCACTTGTACTGACGCCACTTAGTTCATTTTTCAATCGGCTTTCTTGTCGTTATCGAAGTATTTTTCTAGTTATTTGTCGGATTAGATAGTAGTTTTAGGAGGAGTTAGGGAGTTCGTTTGTCGGAAATCCAGCCAGTGAGTAATTAGTTAGAAGTAGGTTAGTATAGGAAAGCTGTTAGAGTTTAGTGGAGTTCTATTGTTTTGTGGTGAGCAGCGTGGAATTAGTTAGTCGTTGTAGGATCGGTACGGACACACTCGCGCATCCGAACTCGGGGACGCGACTGACACTACACTATAACAAGTGTATTACACCAATAATTGAATAGATTGGCATTAAGTGAATTTGAGTGCGTGAGTATTTGCGTGATTCAGCCCGAACTTTCCCTTCAGTGTTTGTGTTTTCTGAAGCGTGTTTTTCAGTGATCTCGGGGCGGCGGTTTGCCCAGCATCAGCGACCGTAGTAACCAGACAGCAGCAAAGCGGATTTTGCCTCCGTCGCCGAGGACATCCCCGGACTCGGTGCGTCAACGACCACCCTTGGGTCTGAGCCAGCCGGACATCGGACCAAAACGGTGCACGAGCACCTGGCGCCCTTTTAAGTAGTGAGTTGGTGTAATTTTCGCTTGCGATAAGGGGTTGGGAGTTTTGTTGCGGTTAGGGTGACTGAAGCGAATAGAGTTGAGATTAGGTGTTGGTCCGTCAGTGAATAGTACGGGGACCTTGAAATACTATATCACAGCCCTAAAAGCTGTAATGAAAAGGCAGAAAGACCAGTCAGTGGAGCTTAATATGAACAAGGAACTTGACAGAACCCCTAGGAATAT
This sequence comes from Sycophila sp. Sp_5, assembly GCA_018906775.1. Lineage (NCBI taxonomy): Eukaryota > Metazoa > Arthropoda > Insecta > Hymenoptera > Eurytomidae > Sycophila > Sycophila sp. Sp_5. Next base: position 116,589 of record JACCID010000179.1, read on the forward strand.
CTTCTTTGGTAGGAAGTTCACACTGGGGATTCAGCCAAAGTAGGAGGTTGACTCGCCGGGAACAGGAAATATTCTAGTTTACTAACTGGTCCAAAAATGAGAAAGAAACAGGAGCCACGACGTGGCTTAAGGGAACTAGCACAAAGCTGGTACTCTCTCTGGAGGACCACACAACAGTCTTCCAAGCGGAGGTCAAAGCCATCAGGAGCTGCACAGAGCATATGCTAGAGAAAGAATGGAGGGACCGAAAGGTCACCATACACTAGGGCAGAAAACCATCACTCCTAAGTGTTAGCAAGACGGAGGTAACGTCATTAGGTGTGGAAAGGTGCCGCAATTCCTTAGATAGACTTGCGGAACGATGAGATGTAGAATTAACGTGGGTTCCGGAACACTCGGGTGTTCTGGTTAATGAAAAGGCAGATAGACTAGCGGAAATAGGAGCGGCAAGTATTAGAGCAACTGTTACCAAGGTTGCCGTACCGCTTTGCCACCTAGAAATGAAAATTCAAACCTGCGTGGAAAAAGAACAATGTAAAAGATAGTATAACAGCCAGGGCTGCAAACACATTAAAGGTTTCATTGGTGAGATGGCACTCTGCGGCTGGAAAGCAAAGCTGATTAAACTCGAAAGAAGGGAGATTAGTCTAGTGGTGAGATGGATCACAGGTGACTATGACTCGGCTTACCACAAACATAGGAGAAGAAAAACGAGTAAGAAACTTTCTAGGCTCTATGATGAAGCAGACGAAACCCTAGACTTATGGGGGTTAGGCGGAGGGTGTGTGGGGATTTCGTACCGGGCCCGGAGATGTTAGAAATTGTAGTGTAATGGGCCTTATTGGCTTAATAAAAATGATCAAATCCAGTCTATAGGAAGGAGGTAGTAGATTTATATACTTTAAGGTACCAGATAAACATCGTATGGTCCCTGTAAGGTGGCTTATAGAGTCCAGATATATTTGGTAATGGGGCATTTGTAAAGGCCAAATGATCCAAAAAGCTGTATCAAATAAGTAATAAAATAAATTAGAAATCATATTCAATTTTTGAAGAAACTAATTTAGAAAGACTTCATATTAATCAGACAATTTAATCTTTATTTTATCATTTTTTCTCAATTTTAGCAGTAATTCTTTAAAATATAAATGAAATTTACTATTTTATGTACCTTTTGTTAAGGGGGGGTGGTAGGGTTTTGAAGGCAGAAAAAAACAGGTTTTTACAGATATTTTTTTGATTGTTGTAAATTAAAGAGTAGTAATTCAACTATATTCTGTGAAATATTGGTTAAAAATATTGAAAATTGACCGAATGGCAGCAATTCTTCGCAGGCGCCTCAGAAAAAATACATTTTGCGGTGCACGTCATACCTCAGCACTGGATCATCTGAAATGAAATAACCAAAGTTTTTCCTTTAATTTTTATGTCCCTCTAGGTATCCCTGTCGAGTTTTTCTCGACATTTTTTTTTAAATTTTTGAACTTTTTACAAGACTTGAAAGTGAAAATACCGATTTTTGGCCTAATGACTCACCCTCTGCACGCTGCACAGCATGCTTACAGGGAGGGGAAGTCGGTGGAATCAGCACTTGTCGAGGCAACCACTAGGATCAAGAAGGGGATGAGAAATAAAGGCATGGTATTAGCTGCGTTCCTTGACGTAGAAGGTGCCTTTAATTTCACGACAGAGAGGATTATATGCCGGGGTGCGGAGAGGCATGATATTCCCAGGTCACTAGAGAGGTGGCTACACAGCTCCCTTACAGGGATAGTTGTTGAGGCACAGTGGGGGTCGGCCGGGTATGGAGGGGCTGTCCACAGGGCGGTGTACTATCACCCACGGAGTGGTCCCTAGTCGTAGACGAGCTGCTGGTTAGGCTGCATGAAATGAACATTTATGTTCAGGCTTATGCCGACGACGTCTTAATCCTTGTAATGGGTCATGACGAAGGGACGCCAGGCCTGATGAATTTTGCATTAGGCATAGTGGAAGCATGGTGTCCGTTAACCCTGAGAAAACGGTACTAGTCAACTTCACCACCAAGTATAAGGTAAAGAAAATGGAACCCATTAAGCTCTTCGGTAAATCACTCTCATTGTCGAGTGAGGCAAAATACCTGGGGGTGATATTCGACTCTAGGCTGAACTGGGGGTAAACACTTGTAGAGCAAGAAAAGGAGCTTTACGGCTGCTTTCTTGGCTTGCAGGCGAGCCTTCGGGGCAACCTGGGGATTGAAACCCAAGATGATCCTGTGGCTCTATACGGCGGTCCTCAGACTAAGGCTTCTGCATGGATCAACACCACTGAAGGCATTGGAGGTGATGTTGGACCTTCTACCTCTTGCTACACTGATGAGAGCGGCAGCGCTTAAGGCAAAGATTAGAGTTTCAAAGGACTGGCCTAAGCACGAGGATGCTGAGATCGTCGAGTGTATCGACACAGATCAGAGGCGAGGTGCTAGGCTAGATAAGGTCACTCGCTTGGTGACAATTACCTAGATAAGGTCACTCGCTTGGTGACAAGGTGACAATTACCTCCTCGGAGGTTCTGGCGTGCAGGACATCGCTTAATACCTTGGCAAAGAGATGCACCATCAAGTTAGAATGGGTAGCTGGTCATGCAGGCATTCGTGGCAACGAGAAGGCCGACAGACTTGCTAAGAGGGGTGCGGCGGGGCTTAGGGCAATCGCCGTAGATACAGCTCTACCAGGGTGCGAATTAGACAACAGAGTCCAGACCTGGATTAGAAAGGAGCAGACCAACAAATGGGTAGGGTGCCAAGACTGCAGACACACCAAAGCATTTATCGCAGAGTCTGTACCGGCAGGATGGGTGGGTGAGCTGTTAAATCTCCCCAAAAAGGACATTAGGAAGGTAGCGTAGTGGTTGACGGGCCATTGTGACGTGGCACACTTTAGGAAGAGGATAGGATCAGGCACTGAGAGCATCTGTAGACTCTGTGGGAGAGAGGAGGAAACTCCCATGCATCTTCTGTGTCGCTGCCCTAGGCTGATGGGCGGCAGATGGAGAGTGTGTGAGGAGTGGTTTCTCGAACCTGAAGATGTCTGCCCTTTGGGGATTAACAGGTTTCTCAGACTGTTAAATCATATAGGGAGGTTGATGGGAGATGAATGATGAGGAGACCGAGCGCAATGGGCTAATTGGCCTAGGTGCATCACCTGCATGTCCCCGCGAGGGGCCGTGGGTGCGTTTCCGCTCTGACATCGACTATCGACTATCGACTACCTCATAAATTATGTAAAGATATACTGTGAAAAATTTGAGAACGATCGGTTGAATAGATTTTGAGATACAGAGTGCACCGACTCATAAAACATTGATTTGAGAAAAACGCGTTTAAAGTTTTTCGTAGCGAAAAGACCCTAATAAAACTTAGTAAGCTATTTATTTTTTATTTTATTCACATAGAATCATCAATGCCGGGACCATAGAGTATAAAACTTTCGTCAAGAATGTCCAAAGCATCTTTTTGATCAAGTCTGCGGCGAATTCTATCATTTTTAGCGGTTTCAGCTGCTCGCTCATCTGCTCTGTTCATTCGAATATCGTCGGATAGAAGCGCCCATTCATGACAACTTGGACCAGTACTGATTCCTTGCCTCAATATCGTTATCGTTTCTTCGCTTATGCAGAGGAACTATTTTTTTAGCGTGATACAACTTTTTACCAGTCTCCTTTCTACACTCTCTGGAAACTTTTCTCGGCATTTTGCGAACAAAAATATCACAACGAAATAGAGTAAGAAAATACAACACGACTGTTACATTTCGCGTCTGCTTAGAAAATGAAGCAACACCAGGTACCGTTACAACGACCCTGTCTAAGACCTTTCTGTAAACTGCTTAGGGACAATAACAAAAGAGATTGAGAAACAGCTGCCTTCCCGCTGAACGGTTACAGCTCAGCTAGTCGTTCAAGACACGCCTACTTCCAAAGCTATATCTTTGTGAGTTTTGCTCCGATTGACTTCTTATTAACAGACAACATTCTTGAGTTACTATACTTTCATAATATGCAATAAAAAAATCACTTTTTTTTGAACCCTTAAAACCCTATCTCCCCCCCCCCCTTAAGGGCCTAGGTCTCACCGTAATATTATGATGTAGCGAGATATATTACATAAAAAATAAAGATAAAAAATGACGAATGATAAAAAGTCAGGTTTCCCTAAACAAATTTTCAATTTAATGCTTGGAATCGTAAGCATGTTCAGGTTCGGTGTATGAAATATATTATTTTAAAAGCAACTAATAATTAAATGAAGCAAAAGCAGTTATAAATAACATCATAAATAATATAAAGATGCAGCAGAATAATACGTTTAAATATAAATAAAAATTTCCAATTATTATAATAGAAGGTATGTCGTACAAATAGTTTTTTTTACGCATAGCGCCTTAATTTCGTTCTTTACTTTCCTCGATCAGAAGTTTTATTACGCGCTTTGCGTTCGTAAAAAATAATGTACATTGCACTTATTATTATAATTAATGTTAATAATAAATAAAGTGTTATCTTACCCTGACATAGAACTCTCTCAATTTAGAATTTTAAATATTGGTAGTGTCACTTAATAAATGCAGATATAAATGCATTCAAATAATATAATTTTATTATAGGAAACTAGCAAGAAAGAGAGAAAAAGCATGGCTTTGAAATTGGCTACATCGATCACACTAGGATAAATAGGCGTGGCAGCCAAAATTAAGGTATAATATTTCAGGAATGAAGGAGCGTTAGGTCCTGAAACTCTACAAAGTTCATTGTTCAGGTATTAAGAGTCACCACAACCAATTTGAGATAAATCCCTCACCCGGATCTGATGGCCTCTCCTTGTTAGTGTTAAAATAATATATTTTGATACACGTATTATTAGATTAAATGCACCACAGTAGATAATAAAAATGGTCTCAGATCGCTTGTAAAGCACCGTAGCCAAATATGAGGGTGGCTAAGGAGCGATCTGAGGCATTATTTTTACCTTCCATGTAGCGTATACTATTTAATTTCTTTTTTTTTTTTATTTATTTATTTAAGCAAATATAACTTTAAGAAAGTTATTTAACTTAATTCCACAGTTAAATGAGTAATAGATCTAGGTCATAAAATTACTTAGTTGTTTTCGAACTCTTCATGAATCCTTTCTTACTTAAAATAATGTACTGAAATTAGCGTTCTTGTAGAATTCCTTATACTCCTTAGAAAGTATTCTATTCCTGGCCTCTTAACGAATTACGGTTAGCAAGAATATATTCATAAATAAATGTAATGAGAGTTCCAAAAGAACGCTTATAGTACACTTTACGAACATTTCGTAGTGTTTGTAGATCCTGCGCCAAAGAACTTAATAAGTATACTTTATGTACTCTGCATATGAGTACATACAGATCTCATTTATCATTCTCCATTAATACATTTTCAAAGAGAGAGATTCTTTAGGAATTATAGTATTATTCTATATAAGCAGAAAAACGGACATACCCTGAGCACTTCAAGAATTTTATATGATTAGTTTTTGATCAAATTATAAACGGAAAAAGAATACTTAATTAATTTGTAATGAATACAATGTATTCATTAAGAACTCTATTATAATTCTTAGAAAAGAGTTCTAATAGAATCCTTTTCAAGAATTCTTAAACTATTCAACCCGATTATCTTTGCCGTCTGCCCGTACGAAAAAAAAGCTCTGGAGAATTTCTGCACAACTTATGCATAGATTTCCACAAATTCTGCAGAAAATCTGCATACAATTTTTCGATAGGATTTCTGCAAATTTTCTCTGCAAAAACTATGCAGAAATTTTAAGAGAAAAAGTTTTATGCATATTTTCTGCAGAATTTGTGGAAATCTATGCATAAGTTCTGCATAATTTATATATAATTTATGCATGCTTTATGCATAATTTATGCAGATTTTTTTCCTAAGGGTGGGTTCACTCTCTAACTCCCTTCGCTCTTTCTCTCCTCTAACTCTCTCTCTACTCAATACTTGACGGCTACGCCCACCTTCTTATCCTAGGCGCTACTGCAATCTCCGCCTCTGACGGATGGTGTCCGAGGTGAATCCTTTACCAGAGCAAGGTGCCGCGCCTCCGTGAGGGCGTTAGTGCCGCTGCGCGACCTCAGATACGTAAGGGCGCTCGGATCGCGAGTTTGCGATTGGCGCGCGAGCCTGCGCCGATTGTTTGTAGATGATGTATAGGTGTTAGTGAGAGAGATATTCGCGACGCAAAGAGGACGGCGGTTTGCTAGTCAAACCGCCATTCTGGAATAGGTCCTTGTACCGACGCCACGCTATTCTGAGTCTTATTTAAATTCTTGCAGTTTTTAGATCTGTTTTGTAGTTAGGAAGTGGCTTAGGAAGCAGTAGAAAGTTGCCGAAGTAGTGATAGTTAGTTTAGCGATAGTAGGTTAGTTGTGGTATAGGCGGAGAACCTAATAAGGAGTTTCGGGAGGAGTATTTCGGGAGGAGTGTTTCGGTATTTTAGTGGTGAGGAACGTTGTCAGGAAATTGATGCAAGTCGGTACGGACACACGCGCGTAACGGATTCGTGGACGCGACAATCACCACACTCTGATAGGTATTTGACACATCTATTGAATATAGAGAATTGAACGTGAATTTTAGCGAGTGCTTATTTGAGTGGTTCTGCCCTATTCCCTTGAGTGTTGTGTTTCTGAAGCGCGATTTTCATCGATCACGGGGCGGCGGTTAGCCCCAGCAGTAGCAGCCAAGCGGAAAGGAAGCAGCTAGCAGGGTTTTGTCTCAGTCGCCGAGGATATCTCCGGAATCGGCGCGTCAACGACCTCCCTTGGGTATGAGCCAGCCAGGCAACGGACTCAAGGCGGTACATAAGCACCTGGCGCCCTTAATACAGTTGTATGTTAGTGGTTGATTTTTCGCGTGAGATAAGGGTCGGGGCTTTTGGTGTGTTAGTGTAGGTAAATTGAGTGAATCGAGTGCAGCCCGTTGATCCGTCAGTGAATAGTAATAGATGATAATACATAAACAGAAATAACATTCGCAAATTATTTCGGTGGTAGCTGTTACTTACTAATTCTCATTTTATACGATACATGCATTATTATAGCTTACGATAACCGAATTAACATACAACTTTGTATTATCGCTGATTATTTCGGTAGTATCCGATAAAAGCGCAAAGCTAGATTTATAATATTGAGTATAAAACACTACAAACTTATTTCACAATTTTATTTAAGTGTTAGTCGAAGTGAACCGATAAATACTGCTATTGTCAAATGACCCTACTATGTAACTTGACAAAAAGGACAAGCTAGAAAGCAAAAATATATATATCATTTAAGTAAACCGATAAATACAGATATTGTGAAATGAACTAATTACTAATAAATATCGATTAACTTTTTATTTTAATACTTTTATTCTGTCAAATTTTATCTTCAGTATTATTATAAATCCTTACTTTCGGTTTATTTGGTTTCCTCATAAAATACTATAGCTTCTAATTTTATAGTATACTGTGCGGTTTTTACACCTGGAATTCTGCATAAAGAACAGTCATTTAAAACAAAAAAGGAGTCTTATTACTTATAGTAATATTAAGATAAAACCTTAATAATTATTTTATAAGAAAATCCTGATAAATTTTAAATTTGATTTTACTGTAACTTTTACCATAAAGCCTGAATGGTGTTCTGATAGCTTGTTTTATAAAACTAAAACTGTTGAATTCCTTATTGTATATACTTATAACTTCTGTATCTAATTATCAATATACATTCTTTTAACTAAATGACACTGGTAGTATGAGATAAAGTTTTATAAACAATATTATGAGTATAATTGGATAGAAAGTGATAAAGATTTTTACCTCATAAAACCTAGTATACTTTTTATCGGGAGAAAAGTATACAATTTTAGTTTATAAAGGGTACCCTCCGTTAAGATAGTCGAAATGCCCCTGTTCCGGGATTGAAAAATGAGGTTTGGAAGTCTATTCTACATCTATAAAGATAAAGTTTGCCGCCAACCGGACCTACCTAGACCCCTCCTACGCCGTTATATAGCTAAAAAACGGTTGATATCGTTTTTATTTTTTTTCTTCTCAACGAAAAAAGCTAGCGATACGCGGTTCGTGGCATTTTTTTCTGTATAGAGCCTACTTTTTTGTGATTTTTTTTCAAGGTCATATATATAGTTGTTCTAATATAAAAATCGATTTTTATTTTTTAAATCACTATATCTTTTTTCAGAAGGGGGCTGCAGGGCTGGAATTTTTTTTCAAATTTTTGTTTTCTCTTGAAAAATAAAAAAAAATTTTACCCGAACCGTATTTTCATTGGCGCCATGCTCAAAAATTCAAAAAATCCATTTTTTTAGCAGTTTTTTGTTTCTAGCACGTTTTAGGCTGATTCTATGAAAACACTAATATTTCCATCGTATTCTACGCAAAAAAATACATCGAAAACATGTATCATACTTTTGTTTTTATCACTATTATATCCGGAGAAATCAGCGTTCGAACCTGTGTCTGTATTTACCCATATGCAACGCTTAGAAAATCGAAGGTTGGAATTCAATCATCTATTTCTACTTGTATAATGTTACCGTCGATAATAGTATAATACATGTTTCCGATGTATTTTTTTGTGTAAAACACGATGATGCTGTCTGTTCTATCGTAGAACGTATTTAGAAAGTGCTAGACGCGAAAAATCACTGGAAAAATGGGTTTTCCAATTCTAATGCTTTATAGGTTATCCACTTGTAATAAAACCAATTGCACCATCATATTCTAAGCGAAAAAATGCATAAAAATATGTATAATTTGATCATTAGTATTATCATTTAATAGATTATGAGTAATCGTCAATAAAAATCAATCTTTGTATACCAGAATAAATTTTTGTTTTAACGCTAAGCGTGATTTTATTACTGCATCTGATTTGTCATTATAGTTCCGCCAAATAATTCGGAAATTATTTGACAACCACGTTCAGAAACTAAGCGTAGGAATATAATTAGTAATATTCTGTTATAAATAATTTGAATAAATGGCACAGGATTAAAAAATAAATATTTATTTGATCTACCAGTACATATTCAGATGTTAAAATTATCAACTTAATCCTCGTCGCTATCTTCATTTATAACAGGAACGATTTCTTTGAAGTCAAATAGAGTGGTGAGATTTTCTGCTGGCTTAATTGTTCTCGATAAATATCTTCCGTATGACAAGTAATAAATAATTGCAGCAACATGCGAACAAGAACCAACTGTTCTATTACCATTGGCACAGTTACAACAATATTGTTTAATACCACTGATACCAATGGTTTGAGGTTGATAATGGACATAACACTTATACATCTTGGCATTACAGTGACGTGATTTTACTTCGAATTTGATAATATGTGGATCTACTTTAACACACTGAAGATCTAATGTGTTTTTTTCTGTTATCATCTCAGCTAGATAAGATATTGCTTGCGCAAGTTGATAGGAACCCGTGAAAAATATTTTAAGATCATTAATAGTCATTTCTGGGAAATCATCTAGATCATCAGAAGATATATTATGGAACGGTACAGTTTTTCGGTTCCAATTTTGTTCTGCTACGAAACTAGCAAAAGTATTCTTCAATCCTTTTCTAAGATGCATTCTTTCAATAATTGGTTCCATTAACTCCGCATCTGAATTCAAACGTTTCCCAAAGCAATTCTGTAAAAAGCAAGCAATCTGACAATACAAATGAGCATTGTGTAGGAGAGAATTATGCAATTGATTGTGTAGAAGTTTGCATTTCTTACCAATGATCCCATGAATCGCTTCAACTACCCATCTTATTTTTGTCACAAATCGAGATGCATTTGATTGTTCGTCCGACAACTGGTTTTTTTTTGCCTTTTAAAGCTGGCATAAACACTTGGAATTTTCTTTCTTCCAATAAAGATACAACATCTCGGAAACCTCTGTCCAGGAAAAAAACATCTCCTTCTTTTAATATACTATTAAGACCTCCAGGTGATTCCAATAATTCCTTTAATATTGTTGCATCATTTTTATTAGCATTAAATGGCCCAGCAGTATAAACTATATAGCCATTAGTAGTAGTGATCGTGAAAGGCTTAACTAATGGGCTTCTTTTCTGCACAGAGTATGATTTTCTTTGGTATGCGTTGTTAGCACTTTTTTGGTGGCGTAGATAAGTACCATCGCATATCAAAGCTAACCGATTTTCTAAATTGTGCAGTATCTTTGCTACTGGTGATGTTTGACTGATATAAAATTCTCTAGAATGAGCTTGATATCCAAAGTATTTTGGTAAAATATCTTTTTCAAAACACTTTAATACTGCATCAATATTTTTTTGAATTTTTTTTTCAGATACATCAAGTATAGCCCCAACACATCGATCTGAATTACCAGTCCTCAGTTTGAGTAAGAATGTGACTAGTGCTTGTAGGACATTTCGATTTTCTGAATTGCGCATTGAAGTCATGAGTTCTTTTAATTCAAATATGTTATCCCATGTATAACCTGTCAAAGCTTTAACCCTTTCTTCAGACATCTGTTCTTCGTTGAATTGATCTAAAAATCGATAATCGACGCGATCTGATAAAGCACCCAAGAATTTTCCTAATTCTGAAGTTTCTATTAATGATTCATGTGTCACTATTTCTATGGCAGCCAAATCATCTTCATAAAATCTATTTTTTATCAAATGTTTCTTGCAACACCTATTTCGTCTAGGAATGAAAATTTGTCTTTTCACAAAAACTTGCATGCGCGCATCAAAAGGTACATCCTTTAAATCTTCTAGCGATTTGCACATGAAACAGTATGCATGACTTGCGATTGTTCTTGAGAATGACATACTTACTGTTTCAACAGGTATAGTTTCAATCAACGAAAAAGTGGAATTATTACTCTCAGTTGATTGTGTGCTTGTAATACACTCGTCGTGTTGACTTTGACTAATTTGACTTTGCTCTGACGATTTCTGATTTGATTGAATTTCATCGATCGATAACTGTGATGCACTTTCCTCAAGACCAGTTGTGTCTTCATACAGATCTTGAGTGGAATCTGAAGGATGAGACCCAATTTCTTGATTTGTAGAAGAACTTTGAACATCAACAGATTCTTCATTGAAAAAAACACTATCTTTTGATACCATACTTTTTTTCAATCTTAATTTACTTCTGCATTTTGAACAAATGAAATCGCCAATTTGCAGATAAATATTATAATTAGTGTGCATATCTTTACACTCTTCGCGAGTCAATATTTCTTTATGAGATCTAGGTATATGGCGTAAATACTTATCACATTGGAAGCATTTAGAATCATCAGTTTTCCTTTTTTTAACTGCAGATGAACCTTCACTTGTAGACTCCATTCCAATTGATTCCTGTTGAAATATTCGATTTATATTATTTATTATTTATTATTAGTTTAAGGTGGCTCCGGCGTGCTGCTCAGTTTCGAAAGAAGAAAAATTATTTAATTTAAAAGTTGATTTAATCGAAACGTTCTCTTATATTTAAGGTAGTGAACCTAACAAGTTGTTTGGTACCCAAACTAAGTGGACATCCAAACGGTATTCTAAATCGTTTCGAAAGAAGAAAAATTATTTAATTTAAAAGTTATTTTTTTATGCTTACTCTTTTCTTTATTTGTTAGAAAAAGGCCTTCAGTAGAAATTCCTTGGATGAGAGAGAGAGAGAGAGTTGATGTGGTCCTGCTGATTCTTAGTCCGCTTGGATGAAGCCAACCCGTTAGGAATCGACTTCAAAGAGGCCTGCTGCTCGTCCCTTACCAAGGTTCTTCTTAAAGGTTTGAAGAAATGATCCGTACTGATTTGAAACGGAGAAAGCAGCCCCTTTTAAAGGACTGGAAGGGCTTCTCCCTCCAAGCGGACTAGTGGAAATCGGCGCGCGCATTCTGGGCCTCGATAGTGGGCGGTCATTGGTTGATCGTGTCGGCTGTTGCATTTGATTGGTTAAGCGCTGAAGCGGTTGGCGCTGCAGTCGGTGGTTTGGAGAGTGGGGGTGGTCGACCTTGCGTCTCTCTCTCTCTCTCTCCTTGGAGGATATCTCTTATCAAGGGCTTATTTACAGAATGTTAATTAAATAAACTATTAGCGGTGGTTATTAACAATTTTAAGTTTATGCGCTGCTTATATTTAAAATTTTAATGCAGTTTGCAAAAAAGAATGAAGTTGCTACTTGATTTTTGACTGGTTTACATATATTTTTGTTCTTAACTATTCTATTTGTTTATTTATTATTTGTTTAATTAAGAAAAAGAGATTGGTTTGAATTGTATTTACTAACTTATGGTAAAAATGATTTAGCTATCATGTTTTAATACTAATTAATTAATAATGAACTATAACAATATTCCTTAACTTATAATTAAATAATTATATTTTGGCTTCTTTAAATTAAAGATGTATAACATTAGTAAGTTAATATTAGTTGTTAATAATAGTTTAATAATCTGTGTTATTATTACTAAATATTATTACTAAGTTTTATGGCTGTCATAAAAGAGAAAGACGGCTGGGATACTCGACAGGCACGTACAAGCGTCTAGGGTTTTATGGTAGGGTTTTTATTATCTTGTTTGTCGTAGGAATGGAAAATTTTGGGGAAAACGGCACGTGTAGCGTGGTGACGCTTGTTTTGCTGCTTTAGTTTTAATGAGGACAGTTAGGGGAATTTTTCGGAAGGTAACTTGAAATTCAACAGGTAAGAAAAAGTAAAGTAGTAGAGGGTAAAGAGTGTAGGATTTGTCAGTGTTCTTCTTTACCGACAGGAGTTTTCCTAGGATTCATATGGGAGGCAAAAAATTTTAAAATTTTTAAGAAAAAGACGGCCATGCTCGTGGACGTCACATTCATAACAATTTTACAATTAATTTAAAAAAATATTTTTTTTAATTTATATTCCAATACAAGAGCTTATTGCATTTTATGACCGTTGAAAAAGCTGAAGAATATTAAAATTTTAATAGTAAAATCTATCAATACACTATACGAGTCAAAACATTACACTTGTGTCAAAACATTACATATGCTGATTATAAATTATATTTGGTTTTGCTACTAATAAAAAATCACAAAAGCAGTTATCACAAAATAAATTGACGATCAGAATCCTTGAATATTAGATAACTATTGTGCAACTAGAAAATAAAACTAGACTTGCCATTACAAGAGTAAGATATAAATAATTGTTTCTATTATAATATAACATAAAGTTACATTCAACTAAAATAATATATTCTGCTATTTATTTATCAAATATAAAGTCAATCAATACTACGGTTTTTTATTAACTTAATATCTTTTACTGCAAACATTTTTTTGAATTCAAGGTCAATCAATATGTTTTTCGTGGTTCATTGTGGATCACACACGTGATTTATTGTATATTACCACAATAAACCACGAAAAATAATAAGCTCTTGCTTTCTGTGGTAATACCATTTGAAAATACTAATCGGAAATTGAATATTGTTTGTTAATATTGATTAAAATTATAAACAGCATTAATTCTTTCAGTTATAAATCATAAATAATCAGTTATTAATTAATCAGTAAGTTTTTTTGAATACAAAAACGCGTAAATATTTTTTATAAACTTCCAGAAAAAGTATTTCGCAACTGATTATTCATTCAGTTCAATTGGTTGACGACTTTTTGTTATCAAACAGATTAGCAGATTCAAACTAAGAACAGCTATAATCGGTTATACTTTATAGCATGGAAATAAATAAGATGTATTTTTTCGCTTAGAATATGATGGTGCAATTGGTTTTATTACAAGTGGCTAACCTATAAAGCATTAGAATTGGAAAACCCATTTTTCCAGTGATTTTTCGCGTCTAGCACTTTCTAAATACGTTCTACGATAGAACAGACAGCATCATCGTGTTTTACACAAAAAAATACATCGGAAACATGTATTATACTATTATCGACGGTAACATTATACAAGTAGAAATAGATGATTGAATTCCAACCTTCGATTTTCTAAGCGTTGCATATGGGTAAATACAGACACAGGTTCGAACGCTGATTTCTCCGGATATAATAGTGATAAAAACAAAAGTATGATACATGTTTTCGATGTATTTTTTTGCGTAGAATACGATGGAAATATTAGTGTTTTCATAGAATCAGCCTAAAACGTGCTAGAAACAAAAAACTGCTAAAAAAAATGGATTTTTTGAATTTTTGAGCATGGCGCCAATGAAAATACGGTTCGGGTAAAAATTTTTTTTATTTTTCAAGAGAAAACAAAAATTTGAAAAAAAATTCCAGCCCTGCAGCTCCCTTCTGAAAAAAGATATAGTGATTTAAAAAATAAAAATCGATTTTTATATTAGAAGATCTATATATATGACCTTGAAAAAAATCACAAAAAAGTAGGCTCTATACAGAAAAAAATGCCACCAACCGCGTATCGCTAGCTTTTTTCGTTTAGGAGAAAAAAAATAAAAACGATATCAACCGTTTTTTAGCTATATAACGGCGTAGGAGGGGTCTAGGTAGGTCCGGTTGGCGGCAAACTTTATCTTTATAGATGTAGAATAGACTTCCAAACCTCATTTTTCAATCCCGGAACAGGGGCATTTCGACTATCTTAACGGGTGGTACCCTTTCGCATCCACATTTATAAGGAATTAACTATAAATACAGATAAGAAAATTTTACCTGATATAAACTTTTTATAGGGAATCAAATGAAAGGGTTTTATAAGATATTTTTAATAAGGATCTTATGCCAATATCTGATCTGAAATTTTTCTATTTATAAGGAACTAAACACCGTGCAAAATATGGATAAACTCGTTATTAAAAAATTATTTTTCGATGGGACTTAGAATTTTTTAAAAACGAGTTTCTCCTCATTTTGCACGGTGTTTAGTCCCTTATAAATAGAAAACTTTCAGATCAGATTTTGGCATAAGATCTCACGTAAGAACTTACGTAAGATCTCACATAAGATGTTACGTAAGATCTCACGTAAGATTTTTCAATAGGGAGTGTTGGGAAGTTGGTAATCGCACCGCGCAGGGCAGTGGTGATCTAGGCACCCAATAGGGTGCCGCCGTCTACAAGGAACACGTCGCTGTCATGGTGGCTTCCTCGGTACCGGCCCTTAGTGGCATGGGGAACACGCGACCTGAGATATTTAGTGGGAGATAGCGGCCGGCGTGCGCGATATTTTTTTTTTATGTGTTGTTCGTAAAGGCGAATGAAGACGCATGAGTGCTGTTTTATTTATTTACGTTATTATAATTATTTGGACACGGCCTCGAGACTAGGAACTACAGAAGTTAAGGACAGACTAAGCAGAGCCACTAATATAATTTCCTATAATGTTGCACCTAATCCTTCGGTGAGTGATATTGAACTAGTAAAAACAGCACTTAATAAAATCAGAAATGTAAATCTTAATAATATCTCTGTACGCAGATTTTCAAAACCTACTTCTTGCAGTAATATCTTACATATAGTAGTTACTCTGGGGAATCAACGTGAAGTAACCAGAATATTAAAAAATAAAAAACTGATTCCCAGTCTAATCCCTATTGAAAAATCTTACGAAAGATCTTATGTAAGATTTTTCAATAGTGAATAAAGGTCTCTCCGGTCTTGACACCAACACAGAGAGATACGTTACATAAGCTCTACACTGCTGCGACTGCATTTAACTCATCGAATAAAGATCATTACATGGTTGTAAAGTATATTAAGGGAATTCCTAAGTTATGTATTAAATTCCTAAGTTTAAGCATAAAAGAGGTGAAAAGACTACAAAAATTGACAACAGAGGTATAGAGACATTTCAGCAATAGAAGTGATTTAATATTTTACTATCAAATGTCACGGTTTAAAACCAATTTTTACCAGTTTGCAATCTCTCCTTCTATATTGATTTTAACTGAAACATAGCTTCTTCAATCAGTCAACACTCACGAATTAAGATTGGTAAATCATGTCGTACACAGATGTGATCAAGATCTATCTTCCATCAAATCTAAAGGAGGTGGGGTTATGATAGCAGTCAGAAATGATTTATCTGCATCGCGTCTAAACATAACAAGTAAACTAGAGGCTATCATCCTAAAGGTACAATCGTCATTTAATAAATTTATACTTGTGGCATGTTATATACCGCCAAACTCAACAAATGAGATATTCAACGAGCTCATAGATATTCTGGATGTTGTTACTACGAAACACAAAGACTATAAGCTCATATGTGTTGGAGATTTTAACCTTCCGCATGTATCCTGGATGACATCAACTCTACGTTATGAATTCAACAATTATATTGCTCCAGTTTATAAGATGGCTTGCGATTTAATAAGGGCTACTTTCTCCGCATTAAATCATCATTAGCTGTTCCCAGTACATCCTGCCTAGAATTATACTTTAGATTTATTATTTGCGCCTCCAGATTTAATTACTATTATTGACTATCATGAGGAATTTTTACCGACTGAATGCGCATCACGCATCTCTATTTTTCTCGCGTAGATCCACTGTAGCTAATGTATATTAACTGCCTAAATGTAAGTTTAAATTTAGATCATGTAACTTCGATACAATTAATTCATACCTTCAGGATGTGAATTGGGAATTGTGTAGTACTAATTTGTCTAGACTTGATTGCTTTTACCAAAAAATATATTTTTGTATCGATGTTTTCGTGCCAAAAATCAGTCTCAATCCCAATACATACCCTCACTGGTACGACGCTGAATTAAAAAGTGCGATTAACACAAAAAAGCGCCTCCATTGTAAATGGAAAGTGACTAGAGAGGAAGTTGTATACATCCTGTTTAAAAGACAAAGAGCTATATTTGTCTGAAGCTCTCACGACAAAAATATTATAGGTATCTAAATTCTGTACAAACGAATCTGAAGAAAGATGTTAAGGCTTTCTAGTCATATGTAAAAACTCTTCGTCTGGGTAATACATTACCATCTTATCTGAGATTTCAGGATGAGTACTCTCAAAATCTGAGTGAGTCTGTAAATTTGCTATCTAAATTTTTTAGCTTTGTCTATCAAGACGTTTTTCTTTCACTACTGGATTCACTTATAATAAATGTTCCATTAACTCATAATATCGAAGTTGATACTCTTAGGAATATTATAGGAAATCCAGATTACTCAGTGAGTACTGGTTATGATAAAATACCGGCATATTTCATTAAAGGGATATGGCCTCATATAGAGGTACAAATTTTAAATATTTTTAAGGAAATATTCTTATCTGGATCGATTCCAGATATATGGAAAAGCGCTTTAATCACCCCTATTTTCAAGGGAGGTGATAAGCAGATCGCGACTAACTATCGTCCTATATCCATAATCAGCTGCTTTGGAAAAATCTTTGATGCATATTTGACAAGCATTCTAAACCCTTATATAATTCCTCACTTTAGTGAACATCAACATGGGTTCGTCAGTGGACGTTCAACCCTCTTCAACTCATTGGTCTTTAATAACTTCGTATTAGATGCTCTAGTCTGGTGTCCCTCAGGGTTCTCATATAGGGCCATTACTATTTTGTTTGTACATAAATGACTTAGTCAATTGTATTAAATTCTCTATGATTTTATTATATGCTGATGATGTAAAAATATTCAGAATTATTAAAGATATCTCTGACATATTATTACTTTAGCAAGATATTGAATCCTTTGCTAAATGGTACACTGAAAATGGACTAACTTTAAATATAGAGAAATATAAACATGTAAGTTATTATAAGGGGATCAAACTCATAGACACAAATTACCATACATCTAATCAAATTATAGATAATTGTGACAAAATAAAAGACTTTGGTATTTGGTATGATTGTAGATTTACATTCTCCTACCAGTGTGACCAAGTTATATCGAAAGCCTATTATCTAAGCTTATTATCTAATTGGTATTATAAACATATCACTGTTGATTTCAGAGATATTTCAGCCATTGTGCGCTTATATAAAACTATTGTAATACCTGTACTTACGTATTGTTCACCTATCTGGTCTCCTCATAATTTGTATTTACGCAAAAAATTAGAATCTGTACAAAACTCGTTCATCCGTTACGGATCAGATAAACTAGGTAAACCAGTGCATAGATTTAACCATGACTATATTAAGATCTTACTAGAACTTGATCTGCAGACAATTGAATCTTTACATAGGTATTATGATGGTCTCATGGCATATAAGCTATTGAATGATCTAATAAAATGTGATTATTTATCTGTATTATTTAAGCGTGTAGAACCTGTAGACAATCTGAGAAGTCAGAAACAGATTCAAAAAATTGGATGTAATTCGAACTTTGGATTTTTTCCACATTTAATAGATCTAGGCGGCTGTGGAACTCCTTGCCTCTGGCTCTGACATCTTGTGACTCTATCTGATCATTCAAGAATGCCTTAAGAAATATCTCTAAACAATTTGGATAATGTACTTGGATAAATAATGACTGTTCTGTTATGCTATATCCTTTATCTTGTATATGATATATATTTTTTGATTGTAAGGACTTTAGAATCTGTTTAATTTCTGTAAAAAAAAAAAAAATATTAGTCCGATACAACCCCTTAACGTGAGCCCCCTTGCATCTCACGATGACGTGCTCGTCTAACTCACCTTGTCTCTCACTTTTATAGTATTACATTAAATGTTCAAAATGTCCTCCATCATTTTGAAGGTACAAGTTTACAAGCTTTTGAAAATGTTGTACTGTCCTAAACAAGGCCTCTCTTAAGATTGCTGTACAACCTTGGCAAATGCGTTCCATTATATCTGTTCTAGTTGTTGGTCGTTGTGCAAAAACAACATTCTTTAAGTAGCCCCACGCAGTAGCCATAACGCTTTCTAAATTTGGTCATAATCAGTGATGTTGCTAATACTTTAAAAACCCAAAATTAATTGTCTGTATTGAAAAAATTGACCGAAAGGTGGTTTTCGGAAATTTTTGACATTGATTAAATGAATATTATGGTAAATTTGCAGGTTTGTAAACTCTATGCATATTTGTAAGCTCAGGGTTTTAAAATTTAGTAATTTTCATTGATAAAACGTGATATAATATTTTTTGTAAGATTCCGTTTTGTATTCACGATAAAATATTTTTACTTAGAAAGTGAAAAGAAGTTTTTATTAGAAAACGTGTTATGTACCAAAAATTATTTTATTGTTTTATTATAAATCTCAAGTTTATGCATTTGCGAATAATTATCCATATAATAGAAACTGTTAATGATGAATAAATAATTATTTTATAATAATCAGTTTAAAAAGTTCTTGCAAAAGGCATGTTCTTTGTGTTTTAATGCTTATTATTTATTTTTAGGTGCAATATTTCACGAAGGCGATGAACATTTAGAAGCAGCTTTTGATGAAGCTTTGCAAAATTTAGATAATGAACAGAGTAATGTTTTTATTTTAAAAGCAGTAAAAAGAACAAATGTTGAAATAGACAGTTTTAAAACAGCATCTGTTGGTAAGTTGGCTAGATTTATAATTTGAAACTATGATGCTCTCTTAGCTTTTCCTACCTCGTATAAATAGAAAATAAGACAACTTCCTTAGTTCCTGGATTCTAATATTGTGGTGTAGAACATTCATCTGTGTGTTTGTAATCGAACCTTTTCACAACCTGTATCGCGATTCTTCGGTATAGACGTTATATCGAACTTCCGTCGCTGAATATCTAAGACAAAATTTAAAAGACGCTACGTGGCTCGCGTATTAATCTTCGATGATCCGTTAGAATTTTAGTCAATTATTCTCAAATTTATTGAAGCCTTGTTTACTTTTATAGACCAGACATTCTTTCCCGTAAAATATTAACTTAGAATCTCATTTACATAATTATGGATTATTGGTACGTCGTATATAGTTTTTAAATTATTATAACTTATTTTTGTTTGATAAACTCTTTCTTTCACGACGTAACAACTCCCCACTTATACCATCTATGAAGAAGAGTGTCGTTTGAATATTTCAATTGTTTATACCATTCTACATAACAATTTTCATTCTCGTTATTTTTATACAATTTTAATGTTAACATTTGCCATTATTATATTTTATTATTCTCTTCTTTTTAAGGGGATGCCTTACTTAATTTCCGCGTTCTACTGTACCGACGATTATCTATGTTCTTCGCTAACCTCTAAGGCAAATTTGATTTTTCAAATAATTTTGAAACGGCTATCTTGATGGCATTTCTGATTTCAAAAATCATTTCCAAAAAGAAGTCTACGTACATTCTACGAATTATAAATAATATTTTGATGCAGTCAGAAATGCCATTAATAAAGCCGTTTCAAAATTATTTGAAAAATCAAATTTACATGCTATTGTAACAAAGGTATTGCTCGACAGCGCGAGCAATAACTTTATTACAAATATAAGTCGGTACGCAACGCGCGTATATATTTAATATATACTTGCGTTAGCGCGACCGCGACGGCCGGAGAGCAAGTGTGCTCCCGAGCGTCCCCACTCCGCGACGCCTTCCCACCCATGGGAAGACGTTGCTATGACGACCCGTCTCTCCCACCGAGCGCGCCTCGAGTCGAGCGGCTCGGAGCGAGCGAGAGCTAATTGTCAAGTCAGTCCACTCGGCGCACTGAGCCGATCTCCAACCCTAAGGAGAGATTGTCGCACGTAATGTGTGCGTACAATTGGGCTTGCCGCGACCTGTGTTAAGAAGCGATATTTGCGTGCGATAACCGTTTATATTTATTTTCTTTCTTTTTCCTTTATTATAGACTTACCGAGGCGGAGGGCAGGACAAAGCCCTACTAGTTTATAAGTAATGAGCGCGCTCAAATAAAAATAATAGTTGGCGACATTTATCTTTGTATTTGTTTTATTTTTATTTTTTACAATGAATAAAAACTTAATATAAGTGTAAATATATTTATCAGTGATTGATTATTTCCGTCCAGTATAAAAGTCCGTATTATGATTGAAAGTGCCGCGCAAGGGGGTTTGTGAGCGCATTGAGCTCATTCCATAATAGTATTGTACGTGTATTGAGCGTGACAACTTGGGGTTTTAACAGGCGTACCGTACTGAGTTCAGGAGCAAACGGAACACCTCATCCTACCCCATAAGAAACCCGAATGTTACATGGCGCCCGAACAGACTATGGTGGTTTAGGAGGTTGGTTTAGGATATAATTTGTAATAATTTTGCCAAATGCCGAAGTGATAGTGCGGTTAAGTGGAAAAAACGTGTAGATCGAAAGTGTTTAAACTGATTTTCTTGTTTTTTTTTCTGCTAGTATTCTAAAATAAGACTAGATTTTTTTTTCTTTTCTTTCTGTTTCTTGGTCTCTTCTATAGCGTAATAATAATGCCGGATTTTTATGATGAGTTTGGCTCCGAATTTCGGCTACGGGGCCGATTCAACCAAACAGAAGCGAACGTTGAAGATTTAGCAGAACGGGTTTTTAAACAACAAGAGACATTAGGGTATTATAGTAAAGAATTAGAGAATTTAAGACTGGAAAATAACATTTTCTCCATCCCTCGGGCGAAAGTACGAGGTTTCTCCTTTTGTTTACGCTAGAAGAAGGAGCATTTTTAGCCACTGCATGCGCGTCATTTGTTTTAAACTCGAAAGCTCTGTCCGAAAGATTTTTAAAATCTAACCCTTTTAAGTTCGGTTATATTCTAATAGCTAATAGACATTCATCAAAGAAAGTCTATGTAGATAATTAGCGTCCTTTAAATAATTTATATACCTCTAAGGTGCAGGTTGTGTTTGCAGTCGTATGATTTTCGATTTATCCCGCTTATAACGTAAATAAAATTCAATCCACCTGCTAGCTTTTTTAATTATCAAAAAGAATACTAATCAACCGTACACTTAAATTAGAACTTTATTGAACGTTATTGAAAATGTAGAAATAAATACGAATACAGTAAATTGGTTAAAAAAAATTGCATTAAATATGAAAATTTTACGTTTAAAGGCAATATTGTTAACAATTTTTGTTGTGAAATTTGTAAAAAATAATTGTAAGTAAATTAAAATAAAACATTCAATTACGTTTTTATTAAATGTTTAAGTTACAAATATTATGTTTATTCTGCTTTTTTTTTCGATGCCCGCCCCCAACCAGCAGCACTCGCTACGCTCGTGCTGCAAATGTTGGGCGTGCATCGCACATATATAAACGCGCGATAGGTAAAATAAAAAAATATACGCAGATTACACTAAAGGAACCCGTGGCGAAAGTAAAAACATGGCTGCGCAGAACAACTGCCAGTTGAGGTCTGTTTAAAGGTTAGAAATTGATTATTTTCTAATTTTCTTTCGCCCGGGGATAGAGAAAAATACTATTTCTTACACGGGAGAGAAGTGGAACTCATGCACGGACGTGGTAGGACGGCCGAGGCGAAGCCGAGAGTTCCATTTCTCCCCCTTGTAAGAAAATCTACTATTTGAAAAGGCAATTGTTTAACGTAGCAAGAAGCACTACGGCACGTTTGGCAAAATTAGAAAGTAGAGTAGATAAGGTCGAAAAAATAATCGATGAGGTGATTAGTAGCTTTAAGAATTTAAGTTTAAATTAACTAATTTGTAATGTACATAGGTGACGGGTAGGTTAAGCGATATGAGTTTGTTTTTGGTAGCGAAGAAAGTTAGGTGCGTCAGAGAGGAAATACGTGCGGAGCGAAATTTAATTTAAACAAATTTAGGAAAGCCATTACAATGCAGATTTTTTTTTCCTTTTTCTTGCGTTTGTTTTTTTTTTTTTTTTAGATTTTTTTGTTTTAATCAGTAAAGTCCGAAAAGATACCCGCACGTATCAAAGACTCTCAGACTCGTTTTTTTTGTGAATTAAAGTTTTTTTTTTGGAATTAAAATCAAAATGTCGGGGAAAATAGGCGTAGCGTGGATCTACCGTTTGAAAGGTGAAGAACTAGTAGATTTATTAACGAAATTTAATATCGAGAAATCCGGAAAGGTCGACGAATTGCGCAAATGTCTGATCGCCTTCGTAAGGAAAAATCCTCAGCTATTTAGCGATAAACCATCAGATGCAGAAGACTACAATGAACAAGTAGACAAAACAGCAGATGAGGAAAGGCCGGAACATGTCCATGTAGTAGTAAAAGAATCACGGACATCTACACCGATTGCAAGCGGATCAGGCATGCAAAACTTAACTAGCGCATTCGATGGACTACAACAGTATGAGAGACAACAGCCAATTTACGTGACACTAAAGAGTAATTCCACAGCAAGAGTGTTAGATCAAATGCGCAAATGGAATTGCCATTTTGACGGAAAAGACGTCTACTCTTTCCTTGAGAGAGTAGAGGAACTTAGACGCGCGTACGATTTTACGGAGCAACAAATAATACAAGGATTTCCAGAATTGTTGCGAGGAGAAGCGCTTCTTTGGTTCAGGAATATATCTCAAGAAATTACGTCATGGCCGGATTTACAGCAGGCTATACGTGATTGCTATCTAGCACCAGAGGAAACTAGAAATTTGTACGTGCAGATAAGAGAGAGGAGACAAGCGGCAACTGAAACAATGCGTGCGCATGTTACAGCATTGTCCACCATGATGCGCCGTCACGGAAAGATTGGAGCTGAAGAGCAGCTCGACAATCTTTATTATAATATGAAACCAGAGTTACGGCTGTACGTTAGTCGTGATAGCGGAAGCTCTTCAGTAGATTTAATAATGAAAGTCGAGCAAATAGAACAAACGCTCAAACTTATGAAAATAGAAGATAAAAAACCGCGGAATGAATCGACAAATAAAATTAATACAGTAAACGATGCGCCGTACGATAGAGCGAAGACATGTTGGAAATGTAAACAGCAAGGTCACTCGAGACAGAATTGTAGGAATAAATGGCGAAAATTTTGTTCGCTCTGCGGAAAGGATAATGTTTTCACAAGAGACTGGCGGGAAACGGAGCGCAGGCCCAGACAAATGTAGCGACAGAGCCTCGGCCGATTTAAAAGATTCACGTTTATTTGTAAATGTAAATGTCGATAAATATAAATGCAATGCCCTGATCGATACCGGTGCAAATTTTTCATGCATTAGTCAAACGACAGCGAATAAAATTAAAAATATCACGGGTAGAATAAAGAAAATTGCAAGAATAGCGGCTGTAGCTAATGGTCAGCTAGTAAAGATTAATTTTTGCTGGGTTGGAAGAATAAAAGTTTTTAATAAAGCTACTTTGGCAAAATTGTTTATTATACCGGATTTGACTCAGGATATATTGTTGGGCATGGATATAATAGAAAAACTAGAACCTATTTTTTTTTTTTTTAATAAAAAACAGTTATTACCGACATTTACAATTCAGGAAATTTGTAACGTAAACGATGATATAGGGATAAAAGCACTCACAGAAGATCAAAAGAAGTGATTAGATGCTTGGATTGAACAAGAAAAAGAAGAAATGCAGCATATGATAGGTTGCACACCAGTAATCCAGCACAATATCAAGCTGATCGACGAAACACCGATAAAGCAGAAGTACCGACCGAGGAATCCAGTAATACAAAAGACAATTCACGAAGAAGTCAAAGAGACGCTGGAAGCAGGAATAATAAGAAGATCGGCTAGTCCTTGGAGTTCACCAATAGTTCTGGTGAAAAAGAAAGACGGGAAAATGCGTTTTTGCGTAGATTTCAGAAAAGTCAATTCGGTAACAGCTAAAAACGCATACCCATTGCCATTTTTGAATTCGATGCTCGATCGTTTACAAGGAGCACGAATAATATCCTCAATCGATTTAAAAAATGGATACTGGTAAGTGGCATTGGATGAAAAAAGCAAGGAGATTACCGCATTCACAGTATCCGGCTTGGGACTGTTTGAATTTAACGTAATGCCATTTGGATTGCATTCTGCAGGTGCAACATTCCAACGGCTCATGGACATGATTATTACTCCAGATATGGCCGAAAACGTATTTGTATATCTGGATGATATCATAATAATTTCTGAAACTTTCAAAGAGCATATGAAATGGCTAAAGATCGTTTTCGAGAAATTAAAGAATGCAAATCTAAAACCGAATTGGGACAAATGCAATTTTGCCCGCAAAGAATTGAAGTACCTAGGTCACGTTGTAGATGAATTTGGAGTACGAACAGACCCAGATAAAGTAGCCGCTGTGCAGAAAATACCAGTACCAAATAATCCAAAAGATCTAAAAAGATTTTTGGGAATGATTTCTTGGTATCGGCGTTTCATACCGAACGTTGTAACAATGACAACGCCGTTGCAAGATCTATTAAAGAAAAAAGCACAGTGGGAATGGAAAGATGCACAACAACATGCATTTTTAGAAATTAAAAGATGTTTGACGAATGCACCGATCCTCGCTTATCCGGATTGGAATTTACCATTCACTTTGCAAACGGATGCAAGTTTAGAAGGTCTAGGTGCAGTTTTAACGCAGAATGATGGAGAAAATCAAAGTGTTATTGCTTATGCTAGCCATTCTTTAAGCAAAGCAGAAAAAAATTATTCAGTGACAGAACTTGAATGTTTAGCCGTTAAATGGGCAATTTGGAAGATGCGTGATTATTGAGACGGATGTCATTTTACTGTACTGACTGATCACCAGGCGTTATACTGGCTGAATAGTATAGATAGTCCAGCAGGTCGTCTTGCACGTTGGGCATTAGAATTAAGCCAGTATGATTTCGATATTTTATATCGAAAAGGTTCTGAAAATAATGTTGCAGATGCTCTGTCACGCAACCCTATTGATGTGAACTCGATCAATAGTGGAAATAATGAAAAATGGTACAGCCGTACGTTCAAATTAGTCACTGAAAAACCAGAAAATTTTCCGGATTTTTGCATTAAAGAAGGAAGATTATTTAAAAGAATTCTGCACACTCTAGACTTTAATGAAATTGAAAGCGGAGAAGAATGGAAAATGTGCATTCGAGAAGACGAAAGAGACCGAGTTTTGAAAGAAAATCACGATTTACCGACGGCAGGCCACCTTGGCATTGCTAAAACTCTTGTCCGTTTAGCTAAAAAATTCTATTGGCCTGGAATGTTTCGTGAAGCAAAAGGGTACGTCCGATCTTGCAACAATTGCCAAAGATTTAAAACTGCACAACGGGCGCCGGCAGGGCAGTTAAAAGCTACTTGTCCCGGCGACCCGTGGGAGACAGTTTCAATTGATCTCGTAGGACCATTACCTCGATCCAATGATGGTTTTACGCAAATGTTGGTTATGCAAGATGTTTTCACGAAATGGATCGAATTGCGATCAATTAGAAAAGCAACAGCGACGGCAATTGTTAAAGGCGTGCAAGAGCAAATTTTACTCAGATTTGGTTGTCCGAAGACAATATCAACCGACAACGGCAGGCAATTTACGTCCCGTGAGTTCAAGAAATTACTCGAGAATGCAAAAATACGACACCGATTAACACCTCCGTACTCACCGCAGTGTAACGCAGTTGAGAGGGCAAATCGTACTGTAAAAAAAATGATAAAACAGTACATTACAGGTTCTCAAAAAACCTGGAACGCCCATATACCCGAAATCGCATTTGCATTTAATACTGCACATAGCGAATGCACCGGATACACACCCGCTTACTTGAATTTCGGTAGAGAGTTGATATCTGCCGGATCACTAGAGCAAGAAGAGAGAGGGAGTGTAAAAAACTCGTTTGAAAATCGGATAAAGAACTTGCAGGAAGCTTTAGATTTGGCTAAAGTCAATGTCGCAAAAAGCTTCCAAAGGCAAGAGAAATACTATAATCTCCGCAGGAGAGAGTGGAAACCAAAAATCGGCGAGCAAGTGTTGAAAAGAAATTTTGTCTTGTCCGATAAAGCCGAAAATGTTAACGCAAAGTTGTGCGAAAAATATATCGGTCCGTTTAAGGTCTTTAAAATAATTTCTCCAGTTATTTTTGACCTTAAAAACGATGAAAACGCGATTATTCGTCACGTTCATATTAAAGATTTAAAACCGTTTGTGTCGACAGACGAGTACGAAGTTTAAGGGTTGATGAACTCTGCTGTACATATTGTGTACAGGGTGATTCATTTTAATTGCCCCAGGCAAATATCTCGAAAAGTACGGGAGATGGAAAAAAACGTTAAATGTAAAAGTTGTAGGGTTCAGAGGGGGAAATCCAATGATGACCTTGACCATGACCTTGGGGTCAATTTTCAAGGTCATTTCAAAGTCAAAGTAGTTTTTTTAAAAATGGAACACCAACTTTTGACCTCGGAAATTAAAAGAGCGGAAAATTTTACATTCAAATATGATGTTATGTCATGGGGTCCAGTTGACCTCTGCAGTCCTATCAATTATCGGGCAATTATTTTAGTCGACGCGGCGAGCGCGGAGCGACTACTATGTCGCGGTAGCCAGACCGCGGTGTCCGCAAGCGAAACGGTGAGTCATGAGGCATATGGAGGCGGCGCGCGATGAGTCGACAAATTAGTAGAGAGTTGGATATATCACAGGCAACAGTTTGTAGAATTTTGCGAGCGAATCACTTTCATCCTTACCATATCTCACTTAATCAATCCCTTTCTGATGAAGATAAAGTTTTACGGGTGAGATTCTGCAGATGGGCTTTGGGTCAACAGGCTGATCACATGTTCTTCTTCCACACCATGTTTAGTGACGAGGCTACATTTCAAAGTGATGGAGAACTGAACCGTCATAATAGTCATTATTATTCTGAAAATAATCCTCATTGGGTCCGTCATGTAGATCATCAACATCGATGGAAGGTAACAGTTTGGTGTGGTATTCTAAATGGCCATATTATAGGTCCTTACGTCTTTGACGAAAATGTTACACAACAAGCATATTTACACTTACTGCAAAATGAGTTACCTGCTATGTTACAAGAAGTAGATGAAGAGATCATTGAAAGGATGTGGTTACAACAGGATGGTGCGCCGGAACATTTCGCACGTATTGTGAGAGAATTCTTAAATTTAAATTACCCAAATCGCTGGATTGGCCGAGATGGGCCTGTATCTTGGCCACCAAGATCACCGGATCTGACGCCGCCAGATTTTTTTCTATGGGGATATTTAAAAAATATTGTTTATTCAACTGTTCCTACGACACCAGAAGACCTCAAAAAAAGAATCAGACAGGCGTGTCGAAGCATACCAGAGAACGTACTCAGAAAAACTGTAAATGCATTCGAAAGACGAGTAAGGCTATGTATTGATCAAAATGGAGGCGCATTCGAAAATTTCCTTTAGACCGAGTATTTTAGAACGTGCAAATGTATTTCAATACGTAGCCCAGTCTACTACAACTGACAGGAAAGTTTCATCATTCACCCTTGACTAGTTGGATGATCACACCATGTTGCCTTAATTAGTTAGCTGCATCAGCTACCGTCCACTTTAAAAGGCTGCATAAGCGCCCATCTTGCCTTAAATGGCTGGCTGGGCAACCATCTTGCATTAAATGGCCGGATAAACCCCCATCTTGTCTTAAATGGCGGCTGGGCAACCATCTTACCTTAAATGGCCGGATGAACCCCCATCTTTCCTTAAATGGCTGGCTGGGCAACCATCTTGCCTTCATTGGTCGGATGAACATCAATCTTGCTTTAAATGGTTGGATGAACATCCATCAAAACCTTAAATAACCAGGGACATGCTCAGAGTCATTAATGCATTTCACCCTCAGTAACCTACAAATTTAGTATTTAAAGTTTTTCTCAACCTTGCTTTTTTCAAGATATTGGCATACGAATTGTGTAGACAGCTTGATTTGACCTTGATGCGACTGCGGAGGTCAACTGGAGCCCATGACATAACATCATGTTTGAATGTAAAATTTTCCGCTCTTTTAATTTCCGAGGTCAAAAGTTGGTGTTCCTATTTAAAAAAACTACTTTGACTTTGAAATGACCTTGAAACTGGACCCCAAGGTCATGGTCAAGGTCACCATTGGATTTCCCCCTCTGAACCCTACAACTTTTACATTTAACGTTTTTTTCCATCTCCCGTACTTTTCGAGATATTTGCCTGGGGCAATTAAAATGAATCACCCTGTATAATGTAAATAATGCAAAATACGGCCGTTGAAATAAGGAGCGTTAATGTTTACATTTGATCGTATAAAAGGAGACCCCGAATTGTGCGAAAGTCAGTAACAATTCGAAGAAATGGACAGGCAGTACCTCGAAGATTTTGAGAAGTGGCTGGAGGGCCGAGGGACGAGAAGAAGAATATGTACCGACGGGAAAAACAACAGCAACAGTAAAAGAGTACACGCCAAGACCGAAGGAGATTTTGGAAGGGCAGAGCGTACTCGCACTGCCACAAATACCAATAAAAAGGTTGGAGGCCAAGTGGCAGGCCACCCGTGGGAAGACGTTGCTATGACGACCCGTCTCTCCCACCGAGCGCGCCTTGAGTCGAGCGGCTCGGAGCGAGCGAGAGCTAATTGTCAAGTCAGTCCACTCGGCGCACTGAGCCGAGCTCCAACCCTAAGGGGAGATTGTCGCACGTAATGAGTGCGTACAATTGGGCTTGCCGCGACCTGTGTTAAGAAGCGATATTTGCGTGCGATAACCGTTTATATTTATTTTCTTTCCTTTGTTATAGACTTACCGAGGCGGAGGGCAGGGCGAAGCCCTACTAGTTTATAAGTAATGAGCGCGCTCAGATAAAAATAATAGTTGGCGACATTTATCTTTGTATTTGTTTTATTTTTATTTTTTACAATGAATAAAAACTGAATATAAGTGTAAATATATTTATCAGTGATTGATTATTTCCGTCCAGTATAAGTCCGTATTATGATTGAAAGTGCCGCGCAAGGGGTTTTGTGAGCGCATTGAGCTCATTCCGTAATAGTGTTGTACGTGTATTGAGCGTGACAACTGGGGGTTTTAACAGGCCTACTGAGCATGTTCGCGAGTAGTGCACCTGAACGTATTGAGTTCAGGAGCAAACGGAACACCTCATCCTACCCCATAAGAAACCCGAATGTTACACTATAGCAGAGAATATAATGAATTGTCGGTACAGTAGAGCGCGGAAATTATGTTCGGCATACCCTTAATGTATACATTTTCATTAAATGTTACAAATTCATCTGATTTAAATACTAAGTTTTACACAAGTAACTGTAATTTTATAAATTTCCGGTAAAAATCCTTTACAATTGAATATGTAACGTCGGCACCAGAGTGGCGCCGCTAGTCATCGCGCTTAACGCTGTGTGTCGTGCATACAGCCATACCGACGCTCGATCTCGCGGAAAGTAGCGTTAACATAGCCGTCGATGTCTGTTATTAAAGCTGTATTTTGTCCTATTCAACGTCGGTAACGAAAACCAAATGTTAAATCCGATAGCGCAGGCTGCGCGTCGGCTATCAATTAATGTAATAGAGGGCTGCGTGGCATATGCGTACTAAGGTAACGCTAATTCAATTCTATTTTCGAACGTTCTAACGGATTTATTGACTCTATAAAAATCGATTGTTTTAGGGAAAACGCCCCAAAAATCGGCGTATAAATAGAGTGTGAACCAGAGGACGAGAGCTCAGTCTGATTTCCGAAGTAGGTCGTTACTCTGCCTCTCCGACTACCAAATTTCTCTTGTAATTTTCTCAATTGTAACTTAGAATTTCTCCGAGAACTTGTAATTTGAAATATTCTTTCGGCAAGCGCGAGCATTAGCTTTATTACGCATAAGTCGATACGTAACGCGCGTTTATGTAATATATACTTGCGTTAGCGCGACCGTGACGGCCTGAGAGCGAGTGCGCTCCCGAGCGTCCCCACCTCATGGTGCTCTCCCACCGCGGGACTATTCTCCCACCGGGCGCGGCTCGGAGCGGCACTCTTCTCGTAAATAGCTGAATAACTTTCTATAATGTAGTTCATGTATTTGTTATATTATTCTTATAATAATAAGTTTTAAAATCAAAATTAATACTGTTGAATTATATATTTATTATTGCACAAAATGAATATCGAAACTAGATTGTTATGCAACCCATATACAATGTGCACGAGGGTTGCAAAGTTTGCGTATAGAACATATCACGCACGCTACGACTTGAAGCCGGAGCGCGCGACTCACGTACTCACACATGTGAGTATCCCCATGTAAGTGCCTTGCGCGACACGCGCTGATGCTGCCACTCACCCGCTGGACTCTGAAGGAGTCGCATCGCATAGCGAGCCCTTGGGGCGTTTTGTAAGCTATTTGTAGTCTTGTATCTACTAAATATATTACTTTTCTTTCTTAACCACCCTATTGAAAAATCTTACGTAAGAAGTTACGTAAGATCTTACGTAAGATTTTTCAATAGGGCACTACTCCAAGTATTTCTGATTCCACCAGTTTTCTCAACAAATACAAATGATGTAATGTAATAATATTAAAAATAACATTCTTAAATATTATATATTATTTAATTTAATTTACCTTTTAACTCCCCGTGATTACAATAAATTTACGACACAACGAGTCTTTTACTATACGCAACTTAAAAATTAAATTATTTGAATATATAAAATGTAAATCAAATATAAAATAAGTTTTTATAATTCTTAAAAAAATTATAATAGTTTATAAAAAAATGAGTAATCTATTCAAAGCTTAGAACAATGATAAATTATTTTAAACAGGAACCAAAAAATTATTTACTGAGCGAGCGTCAGCGAGCGAGGTACGTCGCTAGTTATTAATTATTTAACCTGTCTGTGCATGTTCGTGATGCTTTTATACTCAATCCCTAGTAGAGCGCTAACGCGTTGACTACAAACGAGGATTGCGAAATTATTCATTAATTTTAGCGCCACACATACTAGCTTACGAGGCTCGACGTAACAATTGGGGGCCCACCTTCGAGATATTTTTAAAAAAGTAATCACGAGTCGGAATTTTTTTTCAAAATTCCGCATACTGTCTACTAACCCGGATAACCGATCAGACGAATCGCTTACCATTATCCTTAAACATATATCAGCAGTCGACAAAAATTTTACCTCCGCACGGAAACCCAACTTAGGCGAAGTTTGATATGGCTTCAACATCGGTATCAAGCCGGCGAAGCCGAACAAACTGCTAGAATCGCGGAAGTACAAGCAATGCTTTTATCTTTATCAGAAAAAATAGAACCAAAAACAATAAATGTCATGTAAAAAACGACCTTTTTTTAGACAAGTAACACAAGATTTAGTAGAAAATAATATTAGGCCAAAAGTAATTTTAGTAGCAATTTCAAGTAGCGGAAATTTAAAAGACAAAGTTTTTACTCTACTAATTTTATTATCAAATTTAGTTGAAATAACTAACGATACCTTGCTCTATCAAAGTATGGCTCGCAATAATGCACACGACATTTCAGGAGGCCCTGTCAACGCTTATAGCACACCTTACCGACCCTCGCATTTAAATTCACAAACTTATTCTCTGTTGCAACCAATGGGTAATTTATCTATTAACCTTTAGAGGGCCGGAATACGCCTCTAGGCGTAAGGGGTCCAACTCACAAACATCGCAATTTAGTTTGGCTCTAACTCAGGGACCTTAGACCACATTCCTATAGAAAAATGCGATTTTCAAATTTTTCAAAACCCCGGCCCTCTAAAGGTTAAAGACACAATTCATTTAATACCTAAATTTAACGGAGTAAATTTAAAACTCACTGCATTTTTAGAAGCTTGTAGAGAAGCTTTAACTATTATTCAACCCGAAAATGAGGGAGTTTTTACTAGATTAATTAAAATGAGAGTATTCGGCAAAGCTTTAAAATCTACACAAGGAAAAATTTTTGCATCTTTAGACGAATTAACTAATTTTTTAGATACTATGTTCGGATCGTCGAAAACTTGCCCACAGCTCGGCGGCAAGCTTGCCGTTATGAAACAGAAAGAAGGTGAAAATGCCGTAGCTTTTGTTATTGAATACGAACTTTAGCACAAGAAATGCATGAGGCCACGAGACGCGAAAATCGAAGTTCGCGCACATTTTTAACACAATTAGAAACAGACAAAATAAAATATTTTATCAGGGGACTACATTGGGGCGTGCGCGCTCGAACAGGAAAGTATCTCGAGATAGAAAAAGCAGCTGCGCAAGCGGTAGAAATTGATAGTGAATTTATCGGCTATGAGATCTCTAACACACATTTATGAATGTTAAATGAAAATAAAAGCAATAAAATTAAAACAGTAAATTATGTAGAAGCACTTTAGAATTACGAGGAATAACAAAAAACAATATAAATACCTTGGGAAAAATACATATAAAATTCGAAAATTTGATTATAACAATGCATTTAATTCCGGACGATTTTCTGATCGAAAAAGACAGATTAATCGATAGTGACCTTTTACGTAAATTTAAAAGCAAAATCGATTACGAGAAAAACGTTTGTAAATTGGCTAAATTAGAAATACCGTTAATACGCAATAAAAGTTAAGACAGTACGGATGGCGTAGAAATTAACTAACAAAGTAGAAAAATCAAAAGTAAAAATAATATTTGTGTCTTAAAGTAAAATGAATGTTGTCTGTGTAAAATTTAGCTAAATTTATATTATATTTTTAATTAATATCTATCTTGCTACAGCCAGAGCTAACATGTCGCTGCCAATCCGTGGTTTTGAAGCAGAGCATTTTGAATGTTCGGGATTTATAATTTGCAAATTTTGCTACGACGAACGTTTAGCTTCCTTTATTTAATTGTTTTTATTAAGTGACTAAATTCCAAATATAACGAAATTTGGAAGGTTAGGTCTAATAATTCTAATGTTTTAACCTGAATCTAATTATTTAACAAAAACAACCAAATAGCTCAGTCGGCTAAACGTTAGCCTAGAAAGCAGAAGTGCGTGGGTTCGAATCCAGTCAGAAGTAAAAATTTTTTCTTTGAAGCGCGGGTCCTCGGCTTCGGTCAATGATCTTAATTATTTAAATTATCAATCGATTCTAGCCCCTTAGATCGACCAGATACCGAGCACTCGCGTCCAACCACTATCTCTCGTTCGGCCCGGGCTAACTCGGCGGCAGAGAGGTCGTGGGTGTGCGGGGCTAGCGGAGAAACAATAGAGGCACAGTTTAAATTAACAAATTTATTCACCCTCAGCGGGCATTCTCCTTTTCTCATACAACTCTATCCTTAAGGGACGACACGCTACGCTCGGCTTAAAGCCACTCTATACACTCGTTTTTGCGTTATACAATTTATCCATGCTCGCGCGCTAAAGAGATCGCAGGTACTTATCGCTTTGTCCTTTCTCGATGTCGTGCGGCGCTTCGCTTCGCAGGTGTCTTCGTCAGCTATAACGGCGGCCTTCTCCAGGGAGATATTGATTGCATGGGTGGATGTCGACCGGGTTGGCTGATTCGCTTAAGGCCGATCGGCTCCTGAGCCGCATGCCTTCCTCGCCGATGCTTCGGGCAGGTGGTAGCGTTGGCTGCCTAGAAGAGCTCCTTCTCTGGGCGAGGCTGCTGGACGAGAGAGCGATCGCTTTTCGGCTCATTAGCTGCGATAGCCCTTGCGAGTTCGTTATCCCCTCTCTTTTCGCGGTTAGTCGCGGAGGGGGATCCTCATTTACCTACGCGTCTTTGCTCGTGTACACGTACCTAGCGCATGTCGCGACTCTGGCGCGTGTATTAGTACGTTACATGTGTATGTTGCGGATTTCACGCTACATCTTTTACGAATTTTTTTTTTATGCGGGCATAATCAAGAGAAAAAAAATACGGGAAAATGTAAAAATAAATAATTACAATATGAACTATTGGCAAGGAATGGGAATTGTATTGGATAGTGTGCATTTGTTGAACGTTCCTCGATGTATTGGGAAATTTATAACCAATGTTTCGCCAATATATTGCCCATTCATTGCCCATTGTTTCGATTTTTACGCGGGTCCGCAATTAAAAATTATGTACACACATATTATAACGAGAACTACACTGCAAGTTCTAGAAGTCGTAAGCTTTAAAATGTGTCATCAATGCACTAAACCAATTAAATTTTCACCGAAAAATGTTACAATATACTCTGAAACAGGTAGTTCTACTATTATAGCTCTTGCTGATTCTGCTTGTAACGTGCAGGTTAACGCATCGCCCTTCGCAAATTACGCAAATCCGATAATTGTGCGCACTGCTCATGATACACTCATAGCAGATGCTAGAACATTTTTACAAAGATCTTTGTCAAAAATATACAGGATGTTCAAAAATAAACTGGCACGACCAGTATATCCGTGTTCAGAATAACATTCTAAGGACTTTTTCCCTTTTGGCATATTTCGTAATTGTGGCTAATTATCGAGGTATGGTCAATCAAAAACTTCGATAATTAGCCAATCAGCGCTCTAGCTGATGCTGGTAGGCAGGGTTTACTTGAGCAGCATGGGCCGCGCGGGGAGAGTCATGCGGGGTTCATCGTCAAATCGAGCGCTGATTGGATAATTATCGTAGATTTTAACAGTAACTCCATAAATATCCCAAATTCTGAAAAATGCCAAAAGTGAAAAAGTGCTTAGAATGTTATTCTGAACACGGATATACTGGACGTGCCAGTTCATTTTTGAACACCCTATATAATAAAACGGTACTTTTTAACATACAAGTACATGCAAAAAGCGCGTGTAGAAACAAATTTTTTCAACCGACTATTACGAAACCAGTTAGTAATCCGATAGCTATAGCTAATAATGAGCTAGCACAGCAAATAGCTGAGGAAGAAGATTCTCAGCAACAGGCGCAGTCAGAGGAATAAATTAAAATTATGATTATTGGTATTAAAATGTTTAATGCATAAATCATTTTGCTTTCAGATAACGGATGTTAACAAAAAATATTTAACTTGTCTGTGCATATTCGTGATGCTTTTATCCTAAATCCCTAATAGAGCGCTAACGCGTTGATTATATACGAGGAACGCAAAATTATTCATTAATTCTCGCACCACACATACACTAGATTACGCAAAAGTAACTGTAATTTTATAAATTTCCAGTAATAATCCATTATAATTGAATAATTTCTATACATAAAAATTTTATTAGTCAATTTTATACATTAAACTAGAAAAATATAAAATATTAATTGTTACGGTTTTTCTTGTTCTTGTTTTTCCTTGGATCACCGTAGAACCAACCGGGGTTCTCTTCGCTATTTCCTCGACGTACGGAAGTACGTGAGATTATTAATGAATTAAGACTTCGAATGATTTCTGATACTTATTTGTCTGCGTAAGTCGGTCTGCTTAGCCGCATTATACTGCCGACGCCAGTATTCGCGAGTCTGCTCTTCTGACTTACGTTCCGTAGCATTTATGTTTTAATAATAACATATAAACTTGCACAAATAATAAAAATTATTAAAATTTAAAGAGTATCTATTATAAATCGTTGAAAATGAGTAATACCGTCAGTAATGATTATATGTACAACAAAAGTTATTACCATTATTATTTTGCATTAATAAAATCGCGTCTATCTATCGCTTACTTAACCCTTATGTGAGCAACCGGGTACCCGGGTACCTACCGCGTTACATTTTTATCGATTACATTTTGAAAAAATTTTTTTACGATATGAGGCTCCGTATCCCCACGATTTAACGTTTTCAGAAGCTGTTGGCTATATTGGATGTATAAAAAAATTTTTTGTTAATGAAAATTCAGCTGTTGAAAAAAAGTAGCTCTGGGGGGCATCCGGGTACCCGGGTACCCACTAGAAAATAAGTAACGTATTAACTTGGAAATGAGCAATGTTAATTAAAAATATGATAATTATATAATACAGGTTTATAAATAAATAATTAAAGTAGATATTAAGTTAAACATAATTATTTTATTAATAAATGCAATATTGAAAATGAATAATTTTACATTTACTCAACGCAATGAGAGCACAATACTTTTGTTGACGAATGTTCATCGCATACCGGTTTCTTACATTCTACGCAACTCTTCCTGGTCTTTCTACGCCTTTTTATTGTCATTCTATAGCAAAGATAACAAGAGCCTGTTACTTTTAATCTACCCGTAGTATCGCGAGGCTCATCATCTTTTTTAGCGGCAGGCACAGGACCGACGTGAACTCCAAGTATGTCCTCGACTGCGTTCTTCGTTGAGTCGTGGCGCATGACTTGATTGTTTGAAGAGCGGTCTTCAATCAAAGGCTTACTTAATTCTTCACTCAATTGACGTAAAAAAATACGACGCTGATGGGTCTTTTCCTAATCATATTATTGTTTTCATAGTAAACTATATACGCTGCAAGTGCAGCAATGTCTAAAATGTTAAAAAACAAAGCGAGTGGCCACCTCTGAGTACGTCTGTGAGTGCTATATCTGCCTACCATCTGGTCCATTGTATCAACACCAGCTTTGTATTTATTATAATAAGTAATCATGTGTGGCTTCTTTTGCTCGTCGTCATTCACAGCAGTATCGGAGTGCATAGTAGAAAGTAAGATAACAGCTTTTTTCTTTTTCGGTACATATGAGCAAATAGTAACGTTACGTTCATGAAAACTAAAAAGAGAAGAGTATTGTTCTCGAGATTTATTAGGAGCCATTTCTTTAGGAATGTAAGGCTTATTTTTTTTCAAAGTACCAGTTATTGTCAATCTCCACGATAACAAATGTTTAGCAAGAGGCAAGGTAGTAAAAAAATTGTCCATCGTAATATTTCTTCCACTATTTTTGAACTGAGCTACAAGTTCCTTCACGACTCTCTCTCCTTGGTTTTTCTCGCGAACATTGCCCACTTTGACAGTATAAATAATTCCGAACAAAGGATACGCGTTCTCAACGTCGCAAACCCACCAAATATTGATGCCGTATTTTGCAGGCTTTGAAGGAATGTACTGCGTAAATTTGGTGTGACCGCGATAAGGATAAAGCTGCTCATCGATAGTTAAGTTCTCTGTTGGTTTATATATTTTAGCCAAAGGGTACCCCCCGTTAGTATAGTCGAATTGCCCCCCTCCCGGGATCGGGAAACTAAGTTTATAGGCATATTCTAGATGTAAAAAGAATACGTTTGCCGCCAACCAGAGCTTCCTAGACCCCCGCTAAGTCTCTATATAGCCAAAAACGATTTTTTTTGTAAATATTTTTTTTCTCCTCGTGTATAAGCTCTCGGAATCTGAAAAAATTCACAAGTATACTTCATAATAAGACAAACTTACCTAAATTTTTCCAAGTCATAATATTGAGTACGCCCTCCTTAAAAAAATTTGGAAATTATTCAACCTGTATTATCTCCCCTTCCTTTGGGACCTGCAGTAAATTTTTTTTTTAAATAACGTATTTTTTTACGAGAAATAAGACGGTATAATTGAAAATCCGGATATCGAGCGGGGTCCCTGCTAAAAATTAAAAAAAAACGTGTTTTTTCACGTTTTTTGGCTGTAACTCTTTGCAGAAGATACCTACAGTAAATCTATTCAATCCACTGGATTCTGCGTAAAAAAATACACTGAAAACATGTATGATAACTTCCATATTGATGCGGGGCCATCCTTTATTTTTTCATTTGTTTAAGGATAACCCCGCACTACTGTAATTTTTAAATTTCAATTACCCAATTTTTTTTTATACACTGACTGCTAAAGAAGTACGTAGGTTTTTTCCGATATATTAATTTTTGGTCTCAGTGGCGCACTGCTAAAGTGAAAACGGAAAAATTTGTTTGAAAAATCATCAGATAATTGTTAATAACAAACGAATTAAGTAATTTAGTAAAAAAATCCTACGTACTTCTATAAACAATATTTTTGATATATCTTTTTTTTTTAAGATATGTTCAAAATTCAAGTAAATCGGTTGAAAATTGTCTGAGATATTTGTCCGGACAACTTAAAAAACAGTTTTGAGATATAAACGAAGTTTAAGTTTTGAGCAGTAGAAAATGATGAATAATTTAATACCTTTCATCAGCAATGCTTGCACCATACAATTGGCCTTCCAGGTTATTGTCCTGGTCTTGTTTTTCTTTTCTACTTGTTTTTGAAGCGATCCGAGCCTCTTTTACTCGTTCATATAGCGATATCTCTGCATGTATTATACGATCTTTGTCGATTACCAGAAACATTACGTAGCTGTTCGGTCCGATTTGCAAGTCCATTGCCTCCATCATGTGCAAAACTGAAGAAAACCCGTCATTGTACATAAAAACTGCAATATCCGTATCCACATCCAAGACTGTTTTACCCTCCAAGAAAAACTATGCCATCTCCAAGGACTCAACATCCTCTGCGTCTACCGCAGTTCCAGGAGTAACGCTGGCAAACAAATCGGGGGCAACTCTTTGATCTCACCCGGCCGGTGGTCAAAGTAATCTCACGTTACGGTCTTGCCTGAAGATGGAATATCCAGGGACCTGAATGAGGCCATCATCAATCACCGGATCCAACCACGACTCCGCAATAGCAAAAACATAGATGGAGGGATGATCCGCAAGGAAAAGGCGGAGTTCTCCAATGTGCGCTCTGACAGAGTTAACATTTAAAAACCCCTCCCTGAAGGAACCCTTCCCACCCCTCTCCACCACCGGCCGGGTGAGATCTGAGGAGCCGGGTGAGGATTTTTTTACTAAATTACTTAATTCGTTTGTTATTAACAATTATCTGATGATTTTTCAAACAAATTTTTCCGTTTTCACTTTAGCAGTGCGCCACTGAGACCAAAAATTAATATATCGGAAAAAACCTACGTACTTCTTTAGCAGTCAGTGTATAAAAAAAAATTGGGTAATTGAAATTTAAAAATTACAGTAGTGCGGGGTTATCCTTAAACAAATGAAAAAATAAAGGATGGCCCCGCATCAATATGGAAGTTATCATACATGTTTTCAGTGTATTTTTTTACGCAGAATCCAGTGGATTGAATAGATTTACTGTAGGTATCTTCTGCAAAGAGTTACAGCCAAAAAACGTGAAAAAACACGTTTTTTTTAATTTTTAGCAGGGACCCCGCTCGATATCCGGATTTTCAATTATACCGTCTTATTTCTCGTAAAAAAATACGTTATTTAAAAAAAAAATTTACTGCAGGTCCCAAAGGAAGGGGAGATAATACAGGTTGAATAATTTCCAAATTTTTTTAAGGAGGGCGTACTCAATATTATGACTTGGAAAAATTTAGGTAAGTTTGTCTTATTATGAAGTATACTTGTGAATTTTTTCAGATTCCGAGAGCTTATACACGAGGAGAAAAAAAATATTTACAAAAAAAATCGTTTTTGGCTATATAGAGACTTAGCGGGGGTCTAGGAAGCTCTGGTTGGCGGCAAACGTATTCTTTTTACATCTAGAATATGCCTATAAACTTAGTTTCCCGATCCCGGGAGGGGGGCAATTCGACTATACTAACGGGGGGTACCCTTTGCATTGAGCATCGTCCATATGTCACGAATAGGAGCAGCTTTATCCTCTTGTGCTCGTGCTTGGCGCGTATTTTCATCATCAAAACGAATAAATCGTAATATAGCGCGAAATCTTTTCAAACCCATCGTTGCACGATAAAGAGGATAAGAAGTACTTTTCCACATCTCATTTGTATGATCGGTGTTTGAATTATTCGCCCCCAAAGCAATCAAAATTCCAATAAACGCGTACATTTCTTGTGTAGTCACGGGCCGCCACGACCGAGTAGAATTCGGATTCGTCGAGTTATAAGTATCATACACACGCTTTGCCTTTTGATTTGTATAACGAACTATAAAATCTACTATTTTAACTGATATAATATTTTTGAATGTGTAAACTACCGATAATGTTTCTGTCGATCTTGCCGGACCGCTTCTTTGACGGAGAACATTATGAGAAGCGGCTTGATGAACATCGGGCGGCGTCTTGCTCCAAATCGTTTTATCTTTCGCAATGTATTCTTGGAGCGTTTCCG
Organism: Sycophila sp. Sp_5; assembly: GCA_018906775.1. NCBI lineage: Eukaryota > Metazoa > Arthropoda > Insecta > Hymenoptera > Eurytomidae > Sycophila > Sycophila sp. Sp_5. Next base: position 157,550 of record JACCID010000179.1, read on the forward strand.
TACCCGCTTCTTGCCCCCACGCCGACATACCTGACGCTGCACCTTCGCCCTCGCTAGAACTGGAGCTGCTCTCTCCCTCAACTCCGGACGCTTCGCTGCCAATTGCGCCGTCTGATTCCGACACCGTATCCAAAGTGCTTTGAGGTAGCAAGTCGTCGTCCACACTGTCGTCATCGTATTCCGAACTGTCCTCGGGATCTCGGAGTAGATTATTCAAATAAGCCGGGAGTAAATCTCTTCATTTTTATGAAATTTCTAAAATTTATTTAGTTTTAAAATTTTTTCAGCTACTTAATTAAATAAATTCTAATCTAAAGGGGGGTATGGACCTATAAATTTTTTCTTGTTTTTTACCTGAAAAATAAAAAGTATTATATAAAATAAATTGCTTGTTATATATTATATAACTTATAACAGGGCCACATCTGGTTCTCACCTATGTCCCTCGGTGCGGCTGTGTGCAGCAGCGTGCTGCACACGTGCGATGCCGTCCGCTACAAACGCCGGGAGATTCGAACTCCCGGCTTTCTCAAGCTTAGCTGAGCCCGAGTGCGTGCTGTAAAGGATCGCGAATATCACCCGCACCGACTAGCACTCGGTCGCGGTTCACGCGAAGGTTGGACGTGACCAGGAAAATAACAGAAAGATCGAAATCAATATTAGAGAGATTTATTTCTCTTTCGTCAATCAAATCAACAGACAAAACAAATCACGCGTCGTTGTCGCGAGGGTCGAGGTCGTTCGCGAACGCGCGCGCTGTTTGGGCAGATGCCCTCACACACACACGCTTGCGCACGTTGCGCCACCAATCTACACGCGAAGAATGCTCCTGGACGCGGCTGTCCAGGACACGCGCACTCCTCCTACGTTGGTCGGCCGACCCGCTCTCGCTCTCCCACGCTCTCGTTCCCAGGAACTTCCGCGGCTCCAAGCAGCTCGATGGAACTAGGACTGCTCTGCTCCTGGACCTCTTCTCCTGGAGTCGTCCTTCACGCCACCCTGGTCGCTTGTCGGCTCGGCACCTCGTAGGCGAACACCAACGGCACTTCTCGTCGGAGATCGACCGACGCGCTCGATCACTCGGATCAATTTCACCTTTGCCTCATAATTCGCAAATGAGCGCCTCTAATTCCCCCCCCCCCCCCGCCTGCCTCATGTATCACTCCTATCCTCGCACCTTCGCGGCGCGAGTCTTTAGATCGAGCCGTGACAAACTATAACTAATTATTAAAAAATGAGTTTAGAGAAAAGTCTCTAAACTCATTTTATGCTACGCTATGCTTGATTTAAAAAATAACCATTGGCGAAACCTACAGGTCCCATTTGTGCATGGATCTGAATGTCCGACGGCTTAAATTTTTGGTATTTGATGTCATTCTGGTCTGAAGACTTGTAGAATTCAAATATATTTGAGTTATTAATCACAAAAATTAAAAATCCACTTATATTTCTTTAATTTTCTTTAATTTCATAAATTTATGCAGTTTTTGAACTTTTGTATCTCCTTACTCAAATAATTTTGAATTCTACAAGTCTTCAGACCAGAATGACATCAAATACCAAAAATTTAAGCCGTCGGACATTCAGATCCATGCACAAATGGGACCTGTAAGTTACGCCAATGGTTTTTTTTTTTAAATCAAGCATAGCGTAGCATAAAATGAGTTTAGAGACTTTTCTCTCAGCTCATTTTGTAAATAATTAGTTATAATTATATAATATACAGGGTGTTCGAAATGTTCCGGACCCCCCACTTATAACATAAAGTAAGCATTTTGGAAAAAAATGTTAAATACAAAAGTTGTTAAGTTTTGAAGGTTGAACTAAATGATGACCTTGGATTTGTTATTGGTTATCATTTTCAAGGTCATTTAAAGGTCATCTTCAGTTTTTTAAATAGGGACCCATATTTTTTATTTCAGATTCTGAAAGAGCACAAAATTTTACATCTGGATATGTATCCACGTTATGGCTCAAAATGACCTACATAGGTCATTTAGTGGTTAAATGATTATTTAGTAGCAGAAAGCCAAGAAATCCCGATTATTAAGAACTTTGGGTGTATTTGACGAAAAGAAAAAAAAATTTCGTACTTTAATACTAAAGTACATAATTTGATTTTCTAGGACGAACTTTATGGTCACTTTAAAATTGGCCTTCATTTTTAAGGTCATTTTAAAGTTATCTTCAGCTTATTAAAAAGGGACTCATTTTGTATTCCGGATTCTGGAGGAGCATTAAATTTTAGGTCTGGAGATATGTACAATATCCACGTCATGGCTCGAAATGATCTACATAGGACACTTGGGGGTTATTAATTTCAAAAGCAAAATAATCTAACCGTTTTACATGAACAGTTTTTATTGCAATAATTTTTTGCAAGGGTTACGAGTTTCTACGCATGATTCATAGCATTTTCAGGATCGTTACTTGTACCTTAGAAGATTTTGCTCATTATTCTTTTTAGGAATCAGTTCATTTATAATTGTTAATTAACAATTGTTTACTCCTATTTACTTTTCTGTTTTCAAGAGTTAAGTGAAGTTCTCTTACTTCGAAATTCAGATAATTGTATTAATTTTCAATAATTGTACTTTTAATCGTAGTGAAAAATGGCACATCTTACTGAACGAGAAAGAATATCTTTGTTGATGATGCGAGGGTGGGGTGATCAAGAGAGAGGTTACAAACAGGTACAGCGTTTATTCAATGAAACATTCAGAGTTGCAGAAAACAACCCTATTTCAAAAAGTACCGTACCGTAATTCGTACCGTAATTCGTACCGTAATTTGTACAATTAGACGTTTTGAAGAGACAGGTGGTATTAAAGATCGTCCTAAATCAGGTAGATCCAAATCATCGTCTAATGATGAAAAGAGCTTAGACGTATTACAATCATTTATTGAGGACCCCCATTGCAGCATCAGACGTTGTGCACAACAGCATGAAATGGGAGCTGCATCTGTGCACAAAATTTTGAAACTCAACAAATCGCATCCTTTCAAATTAAAGTTGGTACAGGAATTATCTGAAGATGATTTTGATAGAAGGGTAGAGTTTTGTGATGTAATGATGCAAATGATATCTGATGATCCTTTGCTCCTCAATAACATTGTTTTCTCTGATGAAGCCACGTTTGAGTTAAGCGGAACAGTGAACAGACATAATTGTCGATACTGGAGTAACATCAATCCACATTGGATGAGAGCGGACCACACGCAACATCCTGAAAAAGTAAATGTTTGGGCTGGCCTATTTAATGGAAGAGTACTTGGCCCTTTCTTTATTGAAGGTAATTTAAATGCTGCAATGTATGAAAACATGCTTCGAGACCAAATTATACCTGCTATACGGAATTTAACGGGTGGAAATCTGGACGAAATTTACTTCCAACAGGATGGTGCTCCTGCACACTACGGTATTCATGTTCGCCGATATTTAGATGCAACATTTCATGATAGATGGATTGGGCGGAGAGGTACAATTGAATGGCCGCCTCGGTCCCCAGACCTAACGCCTCTTGATTACTTCCTTTGGGGATACTTGAAGGATAAAGTTTATGTTATAAAACCACGTGACTTGGATGAATTACGCCAAAGAATCACTGATGAAATAGACTTGATACCTCAGCAAATCTTGCGAAATGTTGTTGCAGCCTTTTACAATCGGTTAGCACATTGCCAAACTGTTAATGGGCAACAATTTGAACAGTTGTTGTAAAAAGTTCCTGTCAACGACATTTTAAAAAAATTCAGTTTGGGCAAATAGTCTACTGTCTTGATTTAGTTAGCTGGGCGCCGATAGTCCTGCCTTAGCTGACTGGGCCGCTAGTGTTCTTGTCTTAGTAGGCTGGGCCGCCGATGGTCTTGCCTTAGTTGGCTGGATCACCCATGATGTTACCTTAATTAGTTGTACCTCCCGTGCCTGAGCAATAAGGCTCATTTTGATTAGACATTTTTTTATTTATCATTTTCTCCCCCGAGGTATGTAGTTGTTGGGCCTAAGGCTTATTTTGATTAGACATTTTTTTATTTATCATTTCCCCCCCGAGGTATGTAGTTGTTGGGCCTAAGGCTTATTTTGATTAGACATTTTTTTATTTATCATTTTCTCCCCCGAGGTATGTAGTTGTTGGGCCTAAGGCTTATTTTGATTAGACAATTTTTTATTTATCATTTTCCCCCCCGAGGTATGTAGTTGTTGGGCCTAAGGCTTATTTTGATTAGACATTTTTTTATTTATCATTTTCTCGCCCGAGTTATGTGGTTGTCTGGCCTAAGGCTTATTTTACGCCAGTGTCAATTACACCTTCTACAATCCTAATGTAGAATTTAGCGCTGGTGCAAAATGGAGAATTACAACTAGGAGGCTTAATTTGGAAAACTAAAGTTAACCTACAAATGACCTTGAAAATCAAGGGCAATGTCAATTTAACGCCACCATAAAGTTTGTCTTGCAAAATCAAATTACTTTAGTATTGGTCAGATACGCTCAAAGTTCTTAATAATCGGGATTTCTTGGCTTTCTGCTACTAAATAATCATTTAACCACTAAATGACCTCTGTAGGTCATTTTGAGCCATAACGTGGGTACATATCCAGATGTAAAATTTTGTGCTCTTTCAGAATCTGAAATAAAAAATAGGGGTCCCTATTTAAAAAACTGAAGATGACCTTTAAATGACCTTGAAAATGATAACCAATAACAAATCCAAGGTCATCATTTAGTTCAAACTTCAAAACTTAACAACTTTTGTATTTAACATTTTTTTCCAAAATGCTTACTTTATGTTATAAGTGGGGGGTCCGGAACATTTCGAACACCCTGTATAACAAGCAATTTATTTCAGGTAAAAAATAAAAAAAATTTATAGGTCCAAATCCTCCGAACCAGTAGGTTATGCCAGGTCATGTGTCAGTTTCAGTGCCAGTCATAGAACCCCGAAAGTCTATCTAATTGTAACGTCGATGTTCGCTCTCTCCAGTCTCGGCGGCTAACCTGAGGATGCCTGCCCCCATCGCTCGAGGTAACAGACGAGGCAAGTGGCTTGCCGGCCGGAGAGTCACCAAGAAGTTCGGATGAGGCTCGATGCATGCCAATTGAGGAACCCGAGGTCGGTTTTGGAGCGAGAGAGAGTGCCGATCCACGGAATGAACGAAATTGGCTCTTCAACTCCTACGACCTTTCTTTCTCCCACCGACCCCACAAGCCGCCACGTTAGTCAGTGGAAAAATAGTACAGCAGTCTTAGTATTCTTCAAGTCAGGAGAAGCTTGGCCAAGTATAAGCCAAGCGCCAGTGCCCGCTGCACACACAAACCACGATACAAACCGACAAGGAATAGCAGCAGGGACTCTACAACCAGGCCCAACGGCTGAACCATCGATGCAACAAGAGAGAAAGAGAATGTGAGAGAGATCAAAGAGAGAAATAGAAAGAGAGCCACAACGCTCAGCCAGATAGTAGCCCCAGCCAGGAGGCTACTATCTGCCTAGCTGAGGGAAACTGCTTCCAGCCGCCACCCATCGACGCCCGGCCGACTTTTTACCTATACCCGTACACATTCCATATCTTACTGTAGCCCTGTGACCCTCTTTAAAAAAAATCAAATATTTTGTACACGCGTTAAAACAAAAACAGTATTGCATGTGTAATTTCATTCAAAGGTTTTGTAAAAGTCAAGGACTGTTGTAACTGGTGTCAAATCTGCAAATTCCTCCTTCAATTGCTGATTATTATTTATAAACAAAGAATTATTATTCACTTTGTGACGTTGCATTTGCAGGTGTTAACGCGTGAGGGATTCGGCTCTCTCTCTCGGGGGGTCTCAAGGCTGAGAAGGCGTCGACGTTAAATAAATTATTTAACGTCGGGCTTCTCTGCACTCTGTAGACCCGCCAAGTGACAGGTGTGGAGCGGACGACGCGCCACCGCACCTGCCAGCCATGCGTGCAAGAGAGAGAGAGAGAGAGCACGTGCGAGGATGCCGCCCGAGCGTACTCAAGCCGCCGGTATTTCGTCAAGGCCGCGCCGCAGGGAGGCGACCGCAGGCGACGGAGAAGGCTTGGTCGCAAGGCGAGGCAAAGGTGGCCAGCAGTTCGGCGCCACCATGATGCCAACCACCGGCGATGCGAACGCCGCCCTGGCGACATCCCCACAGAAACACAGACACGCACACACATATATACAACACCCGCGAACACTACGACGCGCCGCGCACCTGGGGAAGTATGCACTCGGCCCGCGCGCAACACGTGGTCGATCGCGGTCCATGCGTACGGGTGCGAGAGAGAAAGCGCGCGTATACGAGTTGGCGCGCGAGTCGAGGCGGCGCGCGCGTATAGGTGCGAAAGAGAGGGAAGCGCGGCGAAGCGCGGAAAGAAAGAGAGCGGCCGACTGCGTGCGTGACGTCACTGGCGCTGCTCGACGAGTTCGACGAGTCGAGCAGGGTGCCAACGTCCGCGCGATAATTACGTCGCCCCGCGCTTGAATTTAACTCGCGCTCGCGCTCGCGTTAGACGATATCGAGTGGCTGCGTTGACGTTGTGCAGCCAATCAACGTGCGTATCGTCGGTGCGGAAGGACGCGGACCGCGGAGAAGACCCTTCGAGAAGGAAAAGAGAAGGTAAAATTAGTAAGTGCGAGTGAAAGGGAATAAGGGCTGGCGTCGCGACGGAGAAGACTTCCGCGACGCCAGGCCATTCAGCCGAAAACTCGTGTAGTTAGCAGACGTGTTTAATTCAGCCGAAAGCTAGCTTCGCAGCTGACGCACTTTTTTGAGTTTCTTTGTGATTAACGAGTCGTGAGGAGTAGTTGTTGAGGAGAAGTTGTAGTTAGGACGGATAAGTTTTTCGAGACGGTGAGCCCCGCGCACACCCTCATATGGGGTTTCTCCCAAATAATTATTGTATTTTTCCCTCCGAAATTCCCGCAAACGAAAACCGCGCCGCGCACACATATCCAACGACAAGTGTATTTCCCTAAGCCAAGAGGCAATACATATTTTAGAGAAAATTCACCAGTGTTCGTGTTTGATAAGTGTTGGGTGTTTTGTAAGGTGGTGGGTTGAGGCTGGTTCTCAACAAATCGCGAGGGCACTGGCTACATCGAGTGAGTAGCTGAGTCCGTGGTAGTCTCGGGAGGACCCCCTACCCTGGGAAACGGATATCTCAGTCGAAGCAAGGAGTTCGTGATCCGGCGGCATCTATAAGGCGCCTGGCGCTCAACAAAATTAGGAGTAGTAGGTAAAGCTAGAAATTCATTTCAGGTCGGAAGCCGTGGAGCGGAAAGTGCAGAGAAGCAGCCATGTGGAAAGTTTAGTAGTACGTGTAGTGTAGTAGGACCCATAAAAAGAAGATGAGCTTCTTTCGTGAGAGGGAGAGAAATGCAAACCCCGACCGACTTAGCACGGAGGGATACGGCTATCTTTCTACCTCTCACAACTTTTAAAATGTCTATTTCTTCTTCCGATTCACTTTCATTGTCTATTATCTGATTTTTATTAATTTGTTTGATCCTCTTAAACCTTATTTATTATTTCCATTTCAATATTTCCCTTTTATTGTTCGAAATCTCCTTTTAAAATATAAGGCTTTAATGATTCTTCTTGATTTTGTAACAGTGGTATCGCTTATGTATAAGCCATATCTCTGTAACATACTTGAGTTCGCGCTACCGCGACGGCCAACGAATAAGTGCGCTCCCGAGCGTCCCCATTCCGAGTGCTACGAAGCGACTGCCAAATTTCAGTTTACTCGGTGCCTTGAGCCAAATCTCTCTAACCAGGGGGCTACTGCGTGTCTTGAACGTAGATAGTTGAACTCAGCTCATGCGAGGTAATATTATAAATATGCTACAAACAGCATGATAGATTATCAAACGAATTCATGAATACGTATGTTAAATGTTCAAAGATTATATTTATTTCAGAACTGAACACAGTTATGACAAATGAATTTTACTTCTGTTAACTTTCATTTATTATAAGTCAAGTAGAAGTCATGAGTGCTACTGTATTTCAAATTGTTATGATTATCTTTTACCTTTTCTCTAGAATGTAAAGATAAATAAGAGTCTGTGTTCGGGATAGTGTATACTTGATAGTGTAGTTGTTTTAATGTACAGAATGGAATATTGTATTAAACGAAAATAAATTATTATGATATTTCAAGAATCTAATAAATTAAGTTCAGCAAAACGGAAAGAAGCAGCTTTAAATCACATTCTAAAAGTGCTAAGTTTAGAAAACAATAAGGATAATAAAACTGTAATTACATATCGTCTTTGTGTAAGCTTCTTTAACATTGTTAAAAAAAATGTTAAAAAAAATACCAAAGCACAGAAGGTATTACGACAACTTTAAAAATGTGTATGCAAAGTGGTTAAATGAAGATTTTTCATTTAAAATCGAAGATATATTACCAAAAATACCTGTCAAATCAGGCTCTTTAAAGGAATCTATATTTCAATATCTTATATGGATCATTCCATAAAAAATGACACATTTATTTAAAAAATATTTATTTTAATATATTATTAAAGTAAAAAATACATAGTTAAAGATTCTTAAATATTACTTCTTATAACAATTAAAATGTACTTTGTGAGAGGGAGAAAAATGGACGTATCCTTCCGTGCTAGGTCGGCCGGGATTTGCACCTCTCTCTCTCTCTCACAAGGATGGGGATTTGGGGTTTTTTACACACGTTTGGGAATACGTGTGTAATAGTCCCCTGTTTCCTTGTTCCTTTGTGGCCTACACGCACTACTACACTTTCCGCTTGGCTGCTTCACTGCACCTTCCGCTCTACTGCTTCCGACCTGAAATGACTTACTCGCTTTACCTACTACTCCTAATTTTGTTGAGCGCCAGGCGCCTTGTAGACGCCGCCGAATTACGAACTCCTAGCTCCGGCTGAGAAATCGTTTCCCAGGGTAGGGGGTTCTCCCGAGACTACCACGTACACGTGGCAATGGCTGCACGCTCTTTCAACGACGCGGACTCAGCTACTCAATTGAGGTAGCCGGTGCACTCGTAATTTGCTGAGAATCAGCCTCATTCACCCCACACTTAGAAATCAAACACAAAACACTTGCAAATTTTCTGTAAAAGATATATTGCCTCTTGGCTTAGGGAAATACACTTGTCATTCGGGTATGTGTGCGCGGCGCGGATTTCGATCGCGGGAATTTCGGGAGAAAATACAATAGTTAATTTTGAGAGTAAAAACCGTGGGAGGGTGTACGCGGGGCTCACCGTCTCAAAAGAATCCTCCGTCTCTAACTATACTTCTCTCTAACTACTACTCCTCGACTAGCTAATACTCCTCGACTAGCTAATCTCAAAAAAATTTGAAGTGCGTCCGGCTGCGAAGCAAGCCTTCGGCTGAATGGCGTGGCGTCGCGGAAATCTTCTCCGTCGCGACGCTAGCCCTTATTCCCTCTCACTTGATCTCACTAGTTTCATATGCGCCTTTCCCTCCCAAAGGGTGTTATCCGCGGTCCGCGTCCTTCCGCGCCGATCGACTTCCGCCCGCACCGACGATACGCACGTTGATTGGGTAAATGACGTCAACGCAGCCACTCGATATTGTCTAACGCAAGCGCGAGCGCGAGTTAAATTCAAGCGCAGCGCGATGTAATTATTGCGCATACGTTGGCAGCCTGCTTGACTTGCCGAGCTCGTTGAGCAGCGCCAGTGGCGTCACGCACGCAGTCGGCCGCTCTCTTTCTTTCCGCGCTTCGCCGCGCTTCCCTCTCTCTCGCGCCGATACGCGCGCGCCGCCCTGACTCGCGCGCCAACTCACCTACGCGCTCTCTCTCTTTCGCACCTATGCGCGCGCGCCGCCTCGACTCGCACGCCAACTCGCATACGCGTGCTCCCTCTATCACACCCGTACGCATGGACCGCGCTCGACCACGTGTTGATCGCAGCCGAGTACGTGTTTCCACAGGTGCGCGGCGCACCCTGGGGGAGTCGCGGCGCGTCCTATTCCTCGCGGGTGTTGTGTGTGTTTGTGTGCGTGTAAGTGTTTGTGTAGGGATGTCGTTAGGGCGGCGTTGGCGTCGCCGGTGGTTGCCATCATGGCGGCGCCGAGCAGCTGGCCTCCTTCGCCTCGCCTTTCCGCCAAGCCGTCTCCGTCGCCTCGTCGCGAGCCGTCGTGATGCGCTTCGTCGGCTGCTCCGCTCCGTCGGCTGTGCCTTGGTGCGGTCGCCTCTCGGTGGCGCAGCCTCGACGAAATCCCGGCGGCCTGAGTATGCTCGGGCGGACATCCTCGCACGTGCTCTCTCTCTCGCACGCATGGCTGGCAGGTGCGGTGGCGCGTCGTCCGCTCCACATTTGTCACTTTGTTGGGTCTACAGAATGCAGAGAATCTCGACGTTAAATAATTTATTTAACGTCGACGCCTTCTCAGCCATGAGACCCTCCGAGAGAGAGAGCCGAATCACTCACGCGTTAAGACGTGCAAATGCAACGTCAAAACTTTTAAGTTAAGGATGTTTTTTTTTTATATATATAAATATATATATTAGGAGGGGTATATATATTCATAGTTATACAGTAAGTAAGCAAATGTCCGGAATAATTCAGTTTAAATTTGGAGTTTCCTGAATCATAACGTTAAATTTACATAAAGGCATACACATATATATCGCATATAAAGACACTAAACAAACATTATATAGTACGATAAAAAATATGAGATACGTATTTTTTTTTTCATTTTTGACCAAAATCCAGTGGAATCCGAATATTTATCTCTTTTTTTGGATTTTGTCCCGCTATGCGCCGTTCCTCCCCCGGACGAAGCGGCTCCTCCTCCTTAATGTTTCGGGGTGGTGGTCCCAGGCTGGCTCTCCCGCCAGTGAGCGTTGCGGGGACAATTACTTCTAGGAGTGTCACGGGGACAGTTCTTGTTTGCCGGCTGCTTCATTGGCTCCTTCGTCCTGGCTTCCTTGAGCCAGGAGGAGGGTCCAGGTTCTGGACTGGGAGTCCGGCGACGCGGCAAGTTGGGCATGGTATTTATAACCAACGGGCACTGGACTGGCTCTGGCGGTTCTCTAACCTCCTTTACGACCACGCCGACCTCGATCACTCGACCCTCTCCTGCCCCCGCAATATCTTTGTACAGGATTGCAGGCCACGTGTGATAATATCCGGCGTCTTCGTAGCCACCTCTCGATCCCGAGCGTGTTCCCTTGTTCGTCGAGTCAACTCTTCTGTTTGCTGTGTTCCAATAGTCACCCTCTGTCCATGGCGATGGGGTGGGGGAGAATTCTGTGGTGTAGGAATATCTCCTACCTCCATAGGCGCCGATGCACCTGCAATAAATAGCATCTTCGGCGTCACGTTCCGGAGTCCTCTCGAGGTAGGTCCGGTCCCCATACCTTGGACCATTCTGGTTACCATCGTAACCGGGACCGCCGGTACGACCTCTAATGGCGCGGCCTTAGTGGGGGACCCCTCCTCCGACTTGCAGCACTCCAACTCCACGTTGACTCATCTGGAGTCGTCCGCCTCTAGAGATATCTGCACCTTAGGACCTTGTTATTGTCCATCTCGATTTGATATACAACAGGATAAAGCACATCCAAAATCTTATACGGCCCATCGTATTTCGGCGCCAACTTTGCCGAAAACTTCGGAGCCACATTAGACAAATGGTGTTCCCTCCGCAATACCAGATCCCCTAACTTTCCTAAAAATCGTCGCAACTGCTTCAGGTTTTTGTGGACAGGATACTCCACCACCGAAGCTACCTTTTCGGGTTTATCGCAATCTGTCGTGATCCAAGACGAATACTAAATACGTTTCGCTGAAACTGCAGAACTCATATTTATCGGGATTTACGACCAATCCCGCATCCCACAAACTCTTCGAAACGTACTCTACCCACTTCACGTGCCCCTCAAATGTCTCAGTTACAATAGTGATGTCATCCAGGTATCCGAATATAAATGCCGCCACTTCTGAACCGTACAACGCATATATCAGCCTCTGATAAGTCATTGGCGCGTTGGTCAATCCGAAACGCATTTTGGTAAAATGACATAATCAGGATCCTGGAACTGCGAACGCCGTGTACTTTTTGCTGCTTGCTCCCATCATTATCTGTTAGTTCGCCTGCTTCAGATCTAAGTTTATAATAAATCTCGCTTTCCTCAATTTATCCAGAGTCGTGTCAATTCGCGGTATGGGGTATGCTCTTTCCTCGTAACTCCATTCAGGTCACGGTATGTCTATGTAATCTATAAAAAACCTATAACTTCCATCCGACTTTTTGACGATGACGGGAGCACTGCACTGATCGCTATCAGAAGACTCGGTAACTCCGTCAGCCGCCTATTTTGCAACTTCATCCTTAGCTAGGGAAAACCCTGACTCTGCTATGGTGCTGCCTGAAGTCTTCGTCTTTTTTTGCTTTCTTTTCTTCTGCGTCGCTTCTTCTTCAATCTTCACAATGGCTGGGGCGAACGCTGCTCCGCGTCCCGTTATTGCTCTACTGCTCTTTGGGATTAACTTCCGCTCCGAAATCTCTGTAAAACACGACATCAACACAATACACAAGAAAGGAAATGTCACAATCACACAAGTTACACCAGAATAAATTAAACTTCACTATATTCTCTGTTTAGCTAAGTGCTATAGGTGTTGGCGTGTGGTATGGTTGCGATCGCGTTGCGCGTGTCATGCACCGACAGCAAATTCCCACCCAACACGGAGCCTAATGCTCACCAAGAATCTCGTAACTACTACTACTTTCATTATCCAAATCCGCTACTCCTCGAAAGTTTTCTTAACTTCCTTACACTTTGACAACTGCCGAAAATTCGAGAGAATTACTGTTAAATAAGTGAGTCGTGGTCGTAGTCATTATAAGTTTAATACAATATTAATTTACATGCTTTCTACGCAGATTTGTGCTCACAGTCCGACTTCTTAGATTTCCAAAATAGTTCTGAGAAATCGGGAAGGTCGTTGTCGTTCACGCACCTTACCTTACCGTGCGTACTCAAGGGGGAAGTAAATATATGTGCATCCGAACGCACGAGAATGCAATATAATATGTATACTTTCAACAATTACAGAAAAGCGTGGCGTTAATACGAATAAATTTTCCATAATGGCCCCGGAAAACGAATGCTCGCGTCGCATTCCGTCGCCCTCACCCTCGGTATCTACCTTCCTTGTCTATTCTGTCTACTAATATTCAAAATTGATCAATGCGCATGACTGTACGTCGATTCGGCAATCTCGGCCCTTAAGCGCCCTCATCTCGCCTTGTAGCGTGAGACCGAACTAGCGCTATCGTGGAGGTGCGACTCCTAAACTTTTCGGAGACGAGAAACGAGCACGAGAGCCCCGGTGCTCTTTTCCTTTCGTCTTCCATCTTTCTCGCGCTTCAAAACGGCCCATATCAATCTCATGCTCGAGCAATGCAAGAGACAGCAGCATGCGCTCTCTCACAGACGCAAACCCTGCCCGCGCATTATCTCTCTCTCTCTCAGTCCCTCTCTTTCTCTCTCTCTCTCTCTGTCTCTCTCTTTCTCTCACGCCGGTTTGCGACTCGTGTCATTTGCTCAGAGCATTCAGCAAAATCTGTAGAGCCAATGATTTTAAGGATCGTATTTATTGTTTCAAATTCAAATTATTGATTGTATTATATTCGTTACTCATATATTTCTTACTTTGCAATTGCTAGTCTATGGATTTAAATATTTTTAAATTAAGGAAAAATTTTATAATTATTTCAGTATGTCAATTGCTTGAAGAAGGAATTGTTGCAATATTTGGACCAGGGCATTTTCAAACACGGAATGTTGTTGCAAGTATAACTGGACGCTTTAATATACCGCACATTGAATTTAGTTTTCGATCAAAGGATGAAGAAATTATAGCATCAAAAAGTATAAACGTTTATCCTAGCAGTACCGTATATGAAAAAGTAAGTAAAAAGTTATCATATTCAATTATTCATAAACTCTAAATATACTGTATAGGATGTCCTATTTTAACTTACGCAGCTGAATAACTCATTTGGGAAGTTCGAAATAAAAAAAGTGTTCGATACAAATGTGGTAGGATTTCATGAGGAAAGTCGAATGGTAAAATTGAGTTTGACCTTGAATATCTTTTGGAGGTCAACATATGACTTTGAGTACAGAAAAATTTGACCTTGGAGGTTCGTTCAAAACTATTTCATAACATAAAGGGTATAGGATTTTCCCTGGCTATCCTGTAATAAACTTGGATTTGACCTAGACCATGGTCTTCAAGATCAACTTAAGATTTTCAGATACTAGTTTTAATGTGGATACAGTCTTTGGATTGTAAACTAGCCAGTTATCATAAGTAATTTAATAGCAGTTTCGTCCTAATAAACTTAGATTAACTTTATTAAAATGTAAACGTTGACGACTATTGGATTGGTTTCTAGGAACAAAAAATATTTCATTATGTATACCAAATCTTTAATAAGAATCCTACGTAAAAAAATTGACTTTTCCAAGTTCCCATTAAATGGTACCTTAATTTAATCCTCAGCAGTGATGGTACCAAGAGGTTGACGTGGGTGCGTGGATCAACACGTGTCCCCGAGCGGTATTGTGCGAACGCGTAAAATCTCGCGAAACTAATTTACAAAAAAAATAGCGTCTCCGGGACCTATTTAATAGGTACCCTGGACTTAATAAAAATAAAAATGACACAAAAGGTGTGGAAAAATTCTAGAGTAGGTTGCAGCGGAACGTCTTTAGGCACATCCGGTGTGGTCTGCTTGCAATATTAGAATATCGCGCAAGCCAATTCGGACTTACCGTCCCAGGCTACATCACGTAATTGCCTCATTGTCGCACTCATAGGACTATGGTAGTCGAAAGTCGGTGAAAAGCGGAATCGCACCGACTGCTCCTGCTCGCATGTGCCGACTCGCGCATAGTGCAAAGACTCATTGCGCTTTGCCTCCTTGTATCATCATTCTGAATATCGTAACCAACCCAAATGATCCTAGACCCCTGAGCTTAACACCCGAATAACTCAGTTACCAATTAGTTCCTCCTGCCTATAGGCTGTATTGGCGGACGGAGGTTTAACTTTTCGGCAAGATGATTAAACAATAATTTGAGTAAAAATCAATTAATGCAATCGAAATAAACGTCTTGAGGTCACAAATAATCCTTTCACGAGTTACAAACCCATAAAAGAAAAAACGACGTTGCAGACTCGCGAAAAGGCAGATCTGTGAACGTTGGCAAAGAAGAAAGTAGAAAGAAAAAAAGGGAATAACCGCAATATTCTAAACAAGAAAAAACGAAAAAACTCGCGTGAAGGAGAGCTAGAAAATAAAATAAGAAAGGCGATATTTGCTTTTCTTTGCTTATTTTTCAGCAGATCGTTTTTTGCCTTAGTCGATAGTCATCAAATCAAATATAATTGTAAAATAAAGACACTGTTATTAATAAACAAGATTTCCACGGCTATTTTGTTACTACCCTATCGCTAAAAATGATGTTATAAAATGACGTTTTAATATGACGTCATTAATAACGTTATTGCTGAGGCTACAATTTTGGACCTTTTTTAACGTTATTCAATAACGTTATATTCCGATTACAGTAGAAAACTCTATTTTAACGTTATTTTTCGCTATGAAATAACGTAATTTTCAGCTTTGTGGGGTATTTGGCTTAAACACTGACGTTATTTCTAGATCTTAAATCTGCACATCAAATGACGTTATTCGTTAATGAAATATAGATACGAAGAACGTCATTTTTACCATAAAAAATGTTGTACGGATTGTAACGTTATTTCCGCAATATACAGCATGCTTAGTAAATAACGTCATTTTTCCTAGTTTTGTAGTGGCCATTAACGTAATTTTCTTTTGGGCCGCTGAAGCAAAAAATAACGTTATTTTCGCAATGCACGTAGGTCCGTACGAAAAACGTCATTTTCCAAAATTCAAGGAAGTTTGCACAATGACGTCATTTTTGCCAAGAGAATTCCCTGTGCGGAATAACGTCATCGCACAAGACTATTTTCCGCTATAAAATAACGTTATTTTCAGCTTTGTGGGGTATTTTGCTTGAACAATGATGTTATTTCTAGAATTTAAATCCGCACATGAAATGACGTTATTCGTTAATGAAGTGTAGATACGAAGAACGTCATTTTTTCTGTAGAAATGCTGTACGGACTATAACGTAATATACAGCATGCTTAGTAAATAACGTCATTTTTCCTAGTTTTGTAGTGACCATTAACGTAATTTTCTTTTGGGCCGCTGAAGCAAAAAATAACGTTATTTTCGCAATGCACGTAGGTCCGTACGAAAAACGTCATTTTCCAAAATTCAAGGAAGTTTGCACAATGATAAAAATATTGACACCGGTCAATATAATTTATTTTTTTTTGAGTTTTGTATTCCCTTTTATAGCTTGTCAAGTGATTTTTTTTTACAAAATACTAACTGACTTTCCTGTTGATTTTTTTAGCCGATGCCCCCATTAGAGAACATTTTTGAAAGTATAAATATCTGGAGAAAAGAAAGTCACATGCTAAGGTGTAAAGGGGAATACAAGACTCAAAAAAAAAAATAAATTATATTGACCGGTGTTATATTTTTATCATTTGCTAATTTTTGTACGGAATACAAAATTAAGATTATCCTTGTTGATTTCTTTATACGAAGGGTCCAGATGATAAAAATATTTACAACGGTCAATCCAATTTCTTTCTTTGGTTCTTGTATTCCCTTTTATAGCTTGTTGAGTGACTTTCTATAGTCTATAGATACTTATATGTTCAAAATTTGTTGCCTATGGACCCTTCGTATAAAAAAATGAACAAGGAAAGTATTCAGTTGGTATTTTGTACAAAAAATCACTTGTCAAGAATAAAAATATATATACACATATACAGGGTGTTCGAAATGTTCCGGACCCCCCACTTATAACATAAAGTAAGCATTTTGGAAAAAAATGTTAAATACAAAAGTTGTTAAGTTTTGAAGGTTGAACTAAATGATGACCTTGGATTTGTTATTGGTTATCATTTTCAAGGTCATTTAAAGGTCATCTTCAGTTTTTTAAATAGGGACCCCTATTTTTTATTTCAGATTCTGAAAGAGCACAAAATTTTACATCTGGATATGTACCCACGTTATGGCTCAAAATGACCTACAGAGGTCATTTAGTGGTTAAATGATTATTTAGTAGCAGAAAGCCAAGAAATCCCGATTATTAAGAACTTTGAGCGTATCTGACCAATAGTAAAGTAATTTGATTTTGCAAGACAAACTTTATGGTGGCGTTAAATTGACATTGCCCTTGATTTTCAAGGTCATTTGAAGGTTAACTTTAGTTTTCCAAATTAAGCCTCCTAGTTGTAATTCTCCATTTTGCACCAGCGCTAAATTCTGCATTAGGATTGTAGAAGGTGTAATTGACACTGGCGTAAAATAAGCCTTAGGCAAGACAACCACATAACTCGGGCGAGAAAATGATAAATAAAAAAATGTCTAATCAAAATAAGCCTTAGGCCCAACAACTACATACCTCGGGGGGAAAATGATAAATAAAAAAATGTCTAATCAAAATAAGCCTTAGGCCTAACAACTACATACCTCGGGGGAGAAAATGATAAATAAAAAAATGTCTAATCAAAATAAGCCTTAGGCCCAACAACTACATACCTCGGGGGGGAAAATGATAAATAAAAAAATGTCTAATCAAAATAAGCCTTAGGCCCAACAACTACATACCTCGGGGGAGAAAATGATAAATAAAAAAATGTCTAATCAAAATGAGCCTTATTGCTCAGGCACGGGAGGTACAACTAATTAAGGTAACATCATGGGTGATCCAGCCAACTAAGGCAAGACCATCGGCGGCCCAGCCTACTAAGACAAGAACACTAGCGGCCCAGTCAGCTAAGGCAGGACTATCGGCGGCCCAGCTAACTAAATCAAGACAGTGGACTATTTGCCCAAACTGAATTTTTTTAAAATGTCGTTGACAGGAACTTTTTACAACAACTGTTAAAATTGTTGCCCATTAACAGTTTGGCAATGTGCTAACCGATTGTAAAAGGCTGCAACAACATTTCGCAAGATTTGCTGAGGTATCAAGTCTATTTCATCAGTGATTCTTTGGCGTAATTCATCCAAGTCACGTGGTTTTATAACATAAACTTTATCCTTCAAGTATCCCCAAAGGAAGTAATCAAGAGGCGTTAGGTCTGGGGACCGAGGTGGCCATTCAATTGTACCTCTCCGCCCAATCCATCTATCATGAAATGTTGCATCTAAATATCGGCGAACATGAATACCGTAGTGTGCAGGAGCACCATCCTGTTGGAAGTAAATTTCATCCAGATTTCCACCCGTTAAATTCCGTATAGCAGGTATAATTTGGTCTCGAAGCATGTTTTCATACATTGCAGCATTTAAATTACCTTTAATAAAGAAAGGGCCAAGTACTCTTCCATTAAATATGCCAGCCCAAACATTTACTTTTTCAGGATGTTGCGTGTGGTCCGCTCTCATCCAATGTGGATTGATGTTACTCCAGTATCGACAATTATGTCTGTTCACTGTTCCGCTTAACTCAAACGTGGCTTCATCAGAGAAAACAATGTTATTGAGGAGCAAAGGATCATCAGATATCATTTGCATCATTACATCACAAAACTCTACCCTTCTATCAAAATCATCTTCAGATAATTCCTGTACCAACTTTAATTTGAAAGGATGCCATTTGTTGAGTTTCAAAATTTTGTGCACAGATGCAGCTCCCATTTCATGCTGTTGTGCACAACGTCTGATGCTGCAATGGGGGTCCTCAATAAATGATTGTAATACGTCTAAGCTCTTTTCATCATTAGACGATGATTTGGATCTACCTGATTTAGGACGATCTTTAATACCACCTGTCTCTTCAAAACGTCTAATTGTACGAATTACGGTACTTTTTGAAATAGGGTTGTTTTCTTCAACTCTGAATGTTTCATTGAATAAACGCTGTACCTGTTTGTAACCTCTCTCTTGATCACCCCACCCTCGCATCATCAACAAAGATATTCTTTCTCGTTCAGTAAGATGTGCCATTTTTCACTACGATTAAAAGTACAATTATTGAAAATTAATACAATTATCTGAATTTCGAAGTAAGAGAACTTCACTTAACTCTTGAAAACAGAAAAGTAAATAGGAGTAAACAATTGTTAATTAACAATTATAAATGAACTGATTCCTAAAAAGAATAGTGAGCAAAATCTTCTAAGGTACAAGTAACGATCCTGAAAATGCTATGAATCATGCGTAGAAACTCGTAACCCTTGCAAAAAATTATTGCAATAAAAACTGTTCATGTAAAACGGTTAGATTATTTTGCTTTTGAAATTAATAACCCCCAAGTGTCCTATGTAGATCATTTCGAGCCATGACGTGGATATTGTACATATCTCCAGACCTAAAATTTAATGCTCCTCCAGAATCCGGAATACAAAATGAGTCCCTTTTTAATAAGCTGAAGATAACTTTCAAATGACCTTAAAAATGAAAGCCAATTTTAAAGTGACCATAAAGTTCGTCCTAGAAAATCAAATTATGTACTTTAGTATTAAAGTACGAAATTTATTTTTTCTTTTCGTCAAATACACCCAAAGTTCTTAATAATCGGGATTTCTTAGCTTTCTGCTACTAAATAATCATTTAACCACTAAATGACCTCTGTAGGTCATTTTGAGCCATAACGTGGATACATATCCAGATGTAAAATTTTGTGCTCTTTCAGAATCTGAAATAAAAAATAGGGGTCCCTATTTAAAAAACTGAAGATGACCTTTAAATGACCTTGAAAATGATAACCAATAACAAATCCAAGGTCATCATTTAGTTCAACCTTCAAAACTTAACAACTTTTGTATTTAACATTTTTTTCCAAAATGCTTACTTTATGTTATAAGTGGGGGGTCCGGAACATTTCGAACACCCTGTATATACATGTGTACACATCCACAGTATATTACTTAACACCTACAGCTATCATTTTAGCTGGATGCTGATAAAATTTTTGCATTTTATAATTTTATTTTCATTTTGGAAGCTGTACTAAAGTCGCAGTTGAATGGCAAATTCAATTGACGATTTTCTCTTCTTCTACGACTAATGAAATATTCAAATATTTTCCTTTTAATAGCTGGTTCAAATATTCAGTGTTGGTTAAAGGCTTGTTATTAGATGGCTCGGTTTCATTTAGAAATTCCACTAAAATGCATAAATCGTTGCTCACCGAGCATAATTTAACTTCTTTTTTTATTTTTGCCATTGCTGACCAAAAAGAGCAAAATGCGTGGGCATTAATGTAATTTACGTAAGTTTATGTAGTACCTCACAAAACACTCGCGAAATTCGACAATTTATATCGACAGGAAATGGTCCAAAACGCGTTAAAACATGGTCCTACGAAAAATTTGTTTTCAAGGACTTAGAAATTTTTTAGGCGATGGACTTAGCCGAATTCCCAACACTTCTTGAAAAAACTTTTCTATTTATATCGACAGGAAATGGTCCAAAACGCGTTAAAAACATGGTTCTACAAAAATAATTTTATTCAAGGACATTCATTTGAAGTACAAGTACAATGGTATTATACAGGATGGACCATTTTAATCGCCCCACCCAAATATGTCGGAAAGTAAGGGAGATAGAAAAAAACTTTAAAGACAAAAGTTGTAGGGTTAGGAGGGGGACAAATGATGGTGACCTTGACCATGACCTTGAGGTCAAAGGTCAAGTTCATTTGAAGGTCAAATCGATTTTTCAACTAGGAAACCCCACTTTTGATCTCGGAAATGGAGAGATCGGAGAATTCTACGTTCAGGTACGACCATGGTCAAGGTCATTGATAGGTCAGAGGGTTTTTTAAGCTGGAAACCTTATTTTCGACCCTATTAACCCCGAAGATACAAGTTTCGTGAGAAATATGTATGTTACTCCGATATGTTCACGTGGCATACTTATTTCGTGAGAAATAAGCCACGTTCTTAGTTCATCGCGAATCCGCTACGCGGCTATACGAGCAGGAGTATGTGGTAACTGAGTAGCTCGTACACGAACTAGCGGTCCATGGCACATAATAAGGGACTGATATGCCGAGTAAAGGTATACCATGCAGAGGTGCTTATCCTAGCATAAAATTTACTCTTCTCATAAGCTTTGTAGATTCTAATCGATATTTTATTACTAATTTTTGAAGTTTTGTTAAACCAGTACAATTAAAAAAAACACCCTTAAAAATGGCTGACTATCAACCGAATGAGATTGTGGATATGATAATGATTTTAGGGGAAAGTCATAATAATTATCGAGCTGCAGCAAGACTTTACACTGCACGCTTTCCTGACAGACGACACCCAGATCATAGAGCAATAAGTCGCTTAACTCATAGGAACCACGAATATGATAAGAATGATCGAAATGTTATTACTGTTCTTGCTGCCATTTATCTTGATCCTCATACCAGCTCTCGACGCGTTCACAGAGAAATCGGCATAACAAAATCAACTTTTTTGAGAATTCTTAAATCCGTTAAGTATCATGCTTACCACATTACGTTGGTTCAAGAGCTTCAAGATAATCACTTTCAACAGCGAATTGAGTTTTGCCAATGGGCTTTACGTATGATAGAGAATGATCCAGATTTCTTTAGGTATGTCCTTTTTTCCGATGAGGCTAAATTTCAGAGTGACGGAGAACTCAATAGGCACAATTGTCATTATTGGTCGGATGAGAATCCTCATTGGTACAGAACGGTCAATCATCAAAGGCGTTGGAGCATTATGGTATGGTGTGGGATCGTAAACGGTTATTTGATCGGTCCTTATTTTTTCGAGGGCAATGTTGCTGGGACCTCCTATTTACATTTAATAAGAGATCAGTTTCATGAATTGATAGAAGATGTTGATCTAGAAACGCGTCGAAGAATGTGGTTCCAGCACGATGGTGCACCAGCACATTTCGCTGTAATCGTACGAAATTTTTTAAATCAATATTATAATGGTAGATGGATTGGACGAGGAGGTCCAGTTAACTGGCCTGCTTGTTCACCCGACCTCACATCTCCTGACTTTTATTTATGGGGGTATTTAAAAAATGTTGTTTTTAAAGAACGACCCACGACTAGGGCAGACATGCAAGAACGTATTCGTCGAGCATGCGCAGCTATACGAAGACAGATATTGCTCAACACCGTTCGCCATTTCCAGAGGCGTTTGAATTTATGCCTTTAAGCTAATGGACACCATTTCGAACATTTAGGGTAATTGACCACCGTGAGAGGCAAGGGGACTCACGTTAATCAAGCACCCCGACCGTGAGAGGCAAGGGGACTCACGTTAATCAAGCACCCCGACCGTGAGAGGCAAGGGGACTCACGTTAATCAAGCATAAATAGGGGTTCCCATTTAAAAAATCCTCTGATCTTCAAATGACCTTGACAATTGATTCTTGAAGATCATTCAGCTGACCGCCTTTGTCGTGAACCATTTTTAACATACACAATTCTAAATATTATTCAATTAACCTCGAAGTTAATGTTCGAAATGGCGTCCATCAGCTTGACCCATGACCTCGACCCATGACCTTGACCCTTGACCCATGACCTTGACCATGGTCGTACCTAAACGTAGAATTCTCCGATCTCTCCATTTCCGAGGTCAAAAGTGGGGTTTCCTAGTTGAAAAATCGATTTGACCTTCAAATGACCTCCACCCATGACCTTAAAAAATCATATCTGAACGTAAAATTTTCTGCTCTTTCCATTTCAGAGGTCAAAAATAGGGGTTCCTATTTGAAAAAATCGGTTTGACCTTCAAATGACCTTGACCTTTGACCTCAAGGTCATGGTCAAGGTCACCATCGTTTGTCCCCCTCCTAACCCTACAACTTTTGTCTTTAAAGTTTTTTCTATCTCCCTTACTTTCCGACATATTTGGGTGGGGCGATTAAAATGATCCATCCTGTATAATACACAGTTTGTAATATTATTTTTCTTTCTAATGGTTTATTGGAGATTCTTTGTCGTATAAATAACGTTATTCCGCACAGGGAATTCTCTTGGCAAAAATGATGTCATTGTGCAAACTTCCTTGAATTTTGGAAAATGACGTTTTTAGTACGGACCTACGTGCATTGCGAAAATAACGTTATTTTTTGCTTCACCGGACCAAAAGAAAATTACGTTAATGGTCACTACAAAACTAGGAAAAATGACGTTATTTACTAAGCATGCTGTATATTACGTTATAGTCCGTACAGCATTTCTACAGAAAAAATGACGTTCTTCGTATCTACACTTCATTAACGAATAACGTCATTTCATGTGCGGATTTAAATTCTAGAAATAACATCATTGTTCAAGCAAAATACCCCACAAAGCTGAAAATAACGTTATTTTATAGCGGAAAATAGTCTTGTGCGATGACGTTATTCCGCACAGGGAATTCTCTTGGCAAAAATGACGTCATTGTGCAAACTTCCTTGAATTTTGGAAAATGACGTTTGCGGAAATAACGTTACAATCCGTACAACATTTTTTATGGTAAAAATGACGTTCTTCGTATCTATACTTCATTAACGAATAACGTCATTTGATGTGCGGATTTAAGATCTAGAAATAACGTCATTGTTCAAGCCAAATACCCCACAAAGCTGAAAATTACGTTATTTTATAGCGAAAAATAACGTTAAAATAGAGTTTTCTACTGTAATCGGAAAATAACGTTAAAAAAGGTCCAAAATTGGAGCCTCAGCAATAACGTTATTAATGACGTCATATTATAACGTCATTTTATAACGTCATTTTTAGCGATAGGGTAAGTAGGCTGGATCTGATTCTTTTTATTAAGCCAATAAGGCCCGATATACTCAAATCCCTAACATTTCCGTGCTCTAACCTGACTAACACATGACCTAACACCCATAAGCCGAGGGCAATCACACGAAAAGTACATGGGGGTTTCGTTTACTTTACCGCAGAGCCCGCGGAGTTTCATAATAGTTTTTCCTATCTTGTCTGTGGTAAGCTAAAGCATAGTGACCTGTAAGCCAGCTCACCACCAGTTTGATCTCCCTTCTTTCTAGGTTGATCGGCTCTACTTTTTAGCTTCGGGGTACCATTTCACCGATGATACCTTTGGTGCGTTCCTTCCAGGTCTGAATTTTCTAGGTGGTAAAGCACTAAGGCACCTGTGGTAGCAGTCATCCTAATTCCGGCCGCTCCTCTTTTTGCGAGTCTATTTGCCTTCTCATTGCCCAGAACACCCGAATGTCCCGGGACAAACCTTAATTCTACATCACATCTCTCCACAAGTCTATCTAAGGAATTGCGGCACCCCTCAAACACCAGAGAGGTTATCTCCACTTTACTAACACTCAGGAGTGCTGCCTTGCTATCTTAGTGTATGATGATCATCCTGTCTCTCAATTCCTTCTCCAGCATAAGCTCTACACAACACCTTATGACTTTGACTTCCACCTGCAAGACCGTTGTGTGATCTTTTAGGGAGCGTACTAGCTCTGTGCTAGTTCCCTCAAACCATGCCTCCACCTCTATACCTTTCTCGTCTTTAGACCCCTCAGTAAACCAGAGTCCCTAATTTGAATCCCTATTTTGAACTTCCTTCCAAAAAAGAACTTCCTGGGTGTTCTGTCTAGTTCTTTATTGTTACCTAGGTCAACTGACCAGTTCAGTTTCCTCGTATTCTGCTAAAACCCTCGTTCTCCTAATGTTGGCCTTAAGGGGTAAGCAGGCTTAAAATCGAAATTAATACGAAAACTTTAATACGAAAAAAAAATTTATTAATAAAAGTAAACAATGGTATAAGAAATACATGTTTTGAAGTACTAAAAAATTTTTTTTTTAGTTTTTTCAAAAAGCAAATGGCTGCTCACAGCGCATTTATACGGTTATACTAACATTAAATGATGCAAAAGTTATATCTTCAGTCAGGTAGAGACCCAATTTACCGTTAAGCGGTTAATAGGCATTACCTGACACAGGTATACCTTCAAAAATCCGAGGGCGTGGCCTAGTGCGCTCGGGCCTCTGCAGATGTTCGGGCCGCGCCGAAGGTAGGCTCACATTATTTGCTCAAAGCCGGTCAAAAATATTTTTCAGGCTATAACTCGAATGGTAACTTATTTCTATGATAATAAAGCATCGTTTTTTGCAAAAAAAAATTTTTTTGAAAATTGTTCTGTGGCCTTAGGCTTTAAGAGCAGCAGTACTTATCATCGACTCCAGCGGGGGATGTCTGGTACCATTTAAAGAACTTTTAAGGATGTCGATCTCATAACCCCCGTGATCCAAGATCGCTTCTATTTTTATTCTACATCTAAATCATCAGGTCACTGCACCGTGTAGCACCCTGAGTCTCAAAGCGGTCGTATACAGCCATTTCAGCATTTTAGTCTTAAGACCCCAGCTTGCTCCAAAAGTTCTGCAGGTCCAGAAGCTTTCTAAGAAACCATCCGTCCTTGTCTGCAGGTGCCTATCCCAATTAAGCTTGGAGTCGAAGGTCACCGCATTTACTTCACTTCGTTAGCTAGCAGCAAAGAGCGGCGATGGCTCAGTCGGTAGAGTATCGGACTCGTAACCGGGAGGTCCCTGATTCGAGCCCGGTCTATACCAAAAACTGAGAGACACCACTGTTTACAAGTGTCTAATAACATCAATAAGCTCACGTGGTTCGGATCCCACGTTTAAACGTAAAGTCCAGTTGTGATGTGCACCCGCTCTCCGTAGGTGAGCCGGGCATACAATACCCCTCCGACCCTGAGGAGCAGCCGATGGAACGACGTGGGCGTACCAGCAGAGGGTTTTTTCCCCTGTCCCCTCTGCTAGGGAGCCGCCGTTCCTCGTCATGCACTAGGTAACTAGGGGGCGTATGCCCTGGCAGACACTCAGCGGAGGGAGTATGCACATCACAACTAGGAGGCAAAGCACAAAGGGCTTACTTAGCCTACGTGCGAGTCAGCACGTCCCCGCGCAGGGGCCCGCTGGTGCGCTTCCAAAAATAATCGACTAGCTAGCAGCACCTCGTCCCCAAGTAATTTAATCGAACCTAATGGTTTAACTTTATATCCGGTGTTAAAATTCACCGACTCGGCTACACTCTACCAATCACTTAACGCAACAAGATCAAATCACACTAAATTTTGTTCTAAGTTTAAACAGGACTTTGTTTGTCCTTGTTTTTTCTTGGACAAATTGAAGTAGTATTTCTTTACAGTAGAGTCACAGCAGTTGAGTCGACAAGACAAAAAAAGCTTTTTTAATTCTTTAGTTATTTATTTATGCATAAACAAAGCTCTAATTTAATAATAAATAAAGTATCATACCTATACATTTTTTTGTTAAAATCAAATTAAAGATCTAAGAATCATTCGCAAACACGTACGGCGAAGACACCTTGCAAGTAGTAGGAAGAGGTCAATAAAAACCGGAACCGTGATTTGACTTTGACAAGTCAAATCAGCCTATCGTTCTTTAAAACAAAAAATAACGATTTATAACTAATTAATATTGTATGTTATATATTTATTTTCAAACGTAGTCCAGTGTTGCTCTAGTGCAGTATTAGATCTAACAATATTAATGCATCTCATCGAATTTTCTAGATAGCTTTAGTGCAATATACTTATTTCTTGAATAAAATAAACCACTATTTTTACTCTTATTATTGAATGTGCACTATTTCTAATAAGCGAGGCCAAGACTGCAGGTCCATTTCAATCATTAAGGACATTCGAATTTAATAATTTAAGTTACAATATTTGTTTATTAGAATAAACAAATTACACGAATATAAAGACATGGTAGCCAGCATGTCAGGCAATTGCCTACGAATAGTTCTACAAGACCTCAGATTGCGCACAGAGGGTGACAGCTTCTCCCCAAAAATTCTGTTATACCTATGGTTTCTGAGCCAGTTTGAAGAGTTCGTGTCAGTCCCTTAGGAAGGCGTTGATCCACTGGCATACCGAGAGCTAGTATCGGTATCAGGGGAAAAATTCAGAATCCCTGGGGAATATTCCAGCATTCTATCTCACCTTATAATAAAGGTAGAGGATGTGACGAATCTCGTTAAGTCGAGAGCACATCCAGCTTCGAGCACAAGATTAGAGGATGTCGATCGGAGAAGGTACGTGGGGTTCCAGGATACTTCCACGTGCCAATACGATGATCCGCAACCACAGGCAGGAAATAGGCCTCGGGCCAGCTCTTCAAGAAGAGGGTTTCGTCCAACGTCTCGCGATCTGAGAAGCATCGTGAGGAAGTAGCAAGTCAGATTTTCTGGGGAAAGGAACCAAAGCATAGAAGTGTTCCTTACCATAGTAGAAGACTACCGGGCGACAGCGAACCTGATGGATGAGTAGATGCTGGTATCTCTGACGGAGTTGCTAACAAGTATAGCAGTCACTTGGTACCAAAATGAAAAGTACAAGTGGCAGTGCTGGAATGACTTTGTCTCATCAGCAAAACACTGGTATGGTACTAACCAGCGCTTTCATCAAGGGCTGAGTGCGGAGGCGAGACTCAAGACGAGGACAAGCCCGTGAGGGAGTATACATCTTGCCTCATCGGTATCATGCGCAAACAGATACTGATTCCTTCAGTTTCGACGCAGATTGATCTGCTGCACCGAAACATGCTGCCGAGGCTACAGAAGAAAATGAAGAGGTCCGATTGTACCTCTATCGAAGTGCTGCTCGATTTGGCAGCAGAGGCGGAGATGACAGAGAAAAGAGAGCGGATGAATAGGTCTCATTCAGCGATGCAAGCTGCACATACAGTGGCAGTTATCATGGCAGATCAGACCATTAGAGAAGTAGACCTACTGTCGAAGATCGGCCAAATGGTCTAAGGTTTTTTGAAGCAAAATACCAACGTGAACGCACAAGCTTCAAAGAAAAGAGATAAGTCCAAAGAAACCAACCTGGAAAGGGGAAGTCAAAGAATGCTGATAGAATAAAGGGAAAATAATCCCAGAATTCCTCTAAGGAGCGCAAAAGGCTAGAGCTGACGAAGTGTCTAGTCTGCAATGGTTGCGGCAAGCCAGGCTGGATTAAGAAGTTTTGGCCTAACTGTTCGGGAAACGGGAAAAAGGACGGACAGAGGAAGTCCTCTCCGCCCAAGTGTCCCAAAAGGCTCCATCAATCGCAGATGTGACAAGCTTAGGTGCTGTCAATCAGTATGAACTAAAGTCATGCCTCTTCCGGAAACATCGGCAGTTGCCAGAGATTACCGGGAAGAGAGGATTTGCGGCTCAACAGTGAGTATCTCTCAGCCTTACGTTGAGAAACGGAAAACTCCTTCAAGAGAAGAGGAGACTAAAATGCCGGATAAAGAGCCGATAATAGACGTAACCACCCAGGAAAAGTCCGACGATGGATAATGGGAGGACATCTCTGAAGGAGAGATTGGTGGGATAAACTACCGAAGTCGAGACAAGGTAGTGGCTCCCGATAGAAGTAGAAAATTATGGGATGAGGGCACTGCATGACCCTGGAGCTTCCTGTACGGTCATGAGACCGATAGGACTCCGAATTGCCATAAGCCTCGGCCGTAGTGCTTCCAAGCCGAAAGCAGGACAGGTGAGGCTTACAGACGGAAGGCGCTGCCCCTTGATTGGACATGTCCTGCTGCCACTGACGGTGGCAGGTATTACAAAGGACATCCGGGTAGCTATTCTACCTGGATCATACGAGGACTGTTACGTAGATGTGAACTTTGTCCGGGAGTTCCATGCAGATTGAACCCGGACTTTTGTTTTTGAAAGAGGACAGTACCTACGTAATGCTAGAAGTCGCAGCAGTTGCTGGCGGGATCTCAGCCCCAGTTTCAGTTGCGATGGAGGATGTGTCTGATGAGAAAACACAAGTCTACGCACTAGTAGGCAACATCCTCAACGAGACGCCAGAACGACTAGGAAAGACGAGCTTTGTGGAGCATGAGATCCATATAAAGTCGGCGAAACCAGTAAAACAGTAATATTACCCGGTTTCGCCGAAAATCGAGAAGAAATGCACAGGCAAGTTCGAGAAATGTTAGCGCATGAGGTCATAGAACCGTCTACCAGTCCTTCGTCTAGACCAATGGTAATCTCTGAGGGAGAAGCAAGCGAGTGCGACCGCTTCAACCGTTTTTTTTTTTTTTTTTTTTTGCATCAACGGGCTAAAGCGAGCAAACTGCTCGTTTCTCTCTCAAGGATCTGAAATTTTTCAGATCCCTGATAGAGAAGCAAGCGAGTGTGCCCACTTGTGCCCGTTTTTTTTTTGCAGCAACATGATCTGGTGAGTTGCATGCTTGACACAAGAGCATATGTTTTTCGATAAGCTCATAAAAATCGCTTTCTTTGAATCCATGAATCACTAGTCTAGCTTTGAATTTAATTTGCCCTTCCGCAACTTGGTCTCTCTCTCTCATCCGTTGAGATTCTCCCTCTGATTTTCCAATTGCTTTCTTGTCCAATTTCCCTTCGAATTTTAAAAACCAATTTT
This sequence comes from Sycophila sp. Sp_5, assembly GCA_018906775.1. Classification (NCBI taxonomy): domain Eukaryota; kingdom Metazoa; phylum Arthropoda; class Insecta; order Hymenoptera; family Eurytomidae; genus Sycophila; species Sycophila sp. Sp_5. The sequence goes on from JACCID010000179.1 coordinate 187,117, forward strand.
CTCAATCTATTTTTCAAGTGGGTTGCTCCATTATTGTTAATGCTCCATTTATTGTAACAGTTTCCAAATACAAATTTCTCGTCAAAGTAAACGTCTCTAATTTTATACATATTTCTGTCCTCTAGTTTTGAAAATAAATATCCTGGGTAATGTGATGGGTCAAGCTTAGGACCTTTCATCCTTCAATCTTTTATATAGACTACGCATTCAAATCTCTTCAACTGAATGAGATCAAATTGTAACTTAGGTTAAATTTTATGAAGAAGAGTTGATATATTACTAAATTTTTGTGGAGATTGGTTATACACAAATATAGCAGCATTCAATGCCAGATCCCACATGTGAATAGTTTGATTAAGGGGGCCAGCCTGGGTTAAATTGAAAAAAATACAGTTTTCAGTATAATAGCTATGAAGATTTTATGCATCACGATTGAATCCTAGAACTTTTTACACTTTAAGTACTCATATAATTGAAGGTATTTATTCACTATTAGGGCCCAAAAAGTGTTCTTTATCTCTACTATTGTTCCATGAAAAATATCTTAAAAATTTATTTATTTGTCCACTCACCATAGGTTTTTTTCTAGTACGATGACTTATATGACACCAGACCAGGCTTAAATTACTTTTCATAAGTTGCACCACAGAAGTGACGGATTACTTTTCTGAAAAAAATAAGAAAAAAATTATTGTAGACATTTAAGTGCAAAATTTTAGGCTTAAAAATAATATTTTGCACTTAAATGTCTACAATAATTTTTTTCTTATTTTTTTCAGAAAAGTAATCCGTCACTTCTGAGGTGCAACTTATGAAAAGTAATTTAAGCCTGGTCTGGTGTCATATAAGTCATCGTACTAGAAAAAAACCTATGGTAAGTGGACAAATAAATAAATTTTTAAGATATTTTTCATGGAACAATAGTAGAGATAAAGAACACTTTTTGGGCCCTAATAGTGAATAAATACCTTCAATTATATGAGTACTTAAAGTGTAAAATGTTCTAGGATTCAAACGTGATGCATAAAATCTTCATAGCTATTATACTGAAAACTGTATTTTTTTCAATTTAACCCAGGCTGGCCCCCTTAAATCGTTCAGCTACTTCCTTGTGCTGCAGCGTATTGGGAAGAGGCAGTTGTAACGCCGCACCATTTTTAAGTAATACTTCTATCGTGTGACCTCCTGTAAATTCAGTGCCTTGATCGCATCTATGGTAGCAAAATTTTTCTTCTCGACTAATTACATTTATAACAATTCTCAAGTATGATTCTAAGTAATCGCCTGCTTCAGTTTTGCTCTGAACAGCATATGCCGTCGCAAATCTGGAGTAATCATCAATGAATATGATAATAAATCTGTATCCTTTTGGTGTGTACTAGGTGTAACAGGTATCACTGTATCGCTATGTACTATCTGCAAAGGTCGTAGGAGCGCTTTCAATATTCAAAAGAGATAAGCTGTTAAATTTAGCTGTTTGGCATATCCCGTAATAAAATATGACCCATCAAGTTTAATTCCTTGCATTGATTTATAATCTAGATTTTGTCTTTGAAACGATTTTAATTAATCCACTGAAGCATGACCTAACCTAGTATGCCTAAGTAACGCTTCATTTGTGATGTCAGGTTTGTGCGTCTGATCGTTCATTTCCTTTTTTAAGGGGGCCAGCCTGGTTTAAATTGAAAAAATACACTTTTCAGTTTAATAGGTATAACAATTGTAATCATCACTTTTGATTGCTGGAACATTTTAGACTTTAACTACTCCCACTGTTTAAGCTATTTATTCATTATCAAGATCCAAACAGTGTTCTTTACCTCTAGTATTGTTTCATCAAAAACATTAAAAATTTTTATTTATTTGTCCACTTGCAATAGCTTTTTTTTCAATAAAGTAACTTATATGTCACCGGACCAGGTTTAAAATACTCTTCACTACCTGCTCTTGAGATGTATCGGATCACTTTTCTGAAAAAAATTACATAAAAAGTTATTGTAGACATTTTTGTGCAAAATATTAGTAATTGCCTAATATTCTTCTATTTAGAAAATTAAAAAAGTTTTAGAAAATAGAGGCAGCATCTATTTTCCAAAACCAACCAAAAAAAACACTGCCAATTCATTGGCACGTAACTCTTAACCTTAACTCAATAACTTTATTACAATAACCTTAACTCTAAGTCAATAACACAATAATAATAAATAATACTGCAACTAACTTTTGTAATATGACAATTATTAAGTTTTTTCTAATAGAGATACAATTATTTTGACACTCACTTTATGAAAGATCATTCAATAAAATTACGTTTTACAGTAGCATCCAATATAGTAAAGTAGTTAGACCAATATAATAAAATTAATGGAAATCAAAAGTACTTGGGCTTCTGATAGGCTTCCTTGCGCAAGGTATCTCGTCGATTGGAGAGTGATCCTGGGCACCTGGACATACTTCACAGGAACAATTTTTTATTTTTTGCTCTCCTAACTTGGCTTTTGTTGGTGAATTTTTGGTTGGATGGATGGATATTGCAGCGGGATTTGGGCAAATCAGCGTGAGAATTTTAGGTGTATTCGGATGAATGCATGAGGATTTTCCAATTGGATTTAGGTGCTGTTGGATGGTGGATTTTGGCAATGTATGCGGACAGTAAGTATAGACAAAAATATGCAATTAAATGGTGGTTAAATCAATAAAAACTCTGTAAGTATGAATAAATCTAATAGCGTAATTTGTGAGGCACTGGTATAATATACATTTTCATCTTAATTTCAATATACACATAAATTTTCCATATATTGTGAGTAATACAGTAGAATAATAATTTGGTTGGTCTTTAAAATCTGACAAATGGTTAATTCCTTATTCTGATAAACATTAAAATTAATTAATTTAACAAATTTTTCATTGATAAGTTGTACAAAACTATCACAGGAGCGTACGTAATTGTATAAAATAATTTTGTAGTACCCATTTGTAGTACCCCTTCCTTTGAAATACCACATTTCAAAGTTAAAACTATTTTTTGATATCGGTTTTCTTACATTTTTACAAAACTTAACCACACTTTTTGGACAGTAAGAGTAAATTGTCTTCCAAAATTTTTGTAAAGCAATGTATATTCTCATACCTAGAAAATGTAGGCAATTATTAATTGTTCATTTTAAAATTCTATTAATTTTATTCATTCCTAGCAATTTGTAAGATAACCCCTTTGGATGCATATATAGCTGTTAAAAGATTATGGTTTGCGATCTATGTCAATGAATCTAACGGATACATATTTTCCATATAATTTTATGCAACATGTTATTAACTTGATTTAATTGTGCATATGTGATACTTTTAACCTAGATGTATATGTAAACAGACCACTAGAAGCGACCACTGCTTAAGCATATGACCATTTTCATAAACTGAACTAAGGAGAGATACACTATAATATAATGCCCAATTTTCAAGTTCTTTACTCTTCAATAATCCTCTCTGATCTAGAGATCTTGTTAAGCGACCAATTGTCTAGGTACTTAAACATTTTTAAGTTCATTATTAACGTACTCAATGTCGGATCTTCTTAAATGACCGAAAATTTATATGGTTACATGTTGCACAATGCCAATTTAAACAAAATGTAAATAGACGGGAGCAAATCCTTCAATAATATCAAAATTTTTTATTTTTAAGAGCGGAGAACCAGTTATAATACCGAAAGTACGTCTGTTGGCATCAAGGGCTTCTCTCGCATGTTCTGTTATATTAGCGCAATCTCGTAGACCAGAAAGTGGTAGCTTAAAAGGGTAGCGTATACTGCCAGCAAAATAGTGTAAGCACCAATTACAGCCAAAATATCTGTTACAATGAGTGGATCCATTCATTGGTGCACGAGCTTAATTATCCACACATGCAAGTAATGCATATACTTTTACAAGGCGTTCTTTTTTTTTATGTTGCAAATAATATTTGGATATCAAAAGCTTATCCATTACATCAAAAAAACTTCTATAAACACACTCATTACTGGCTTTTCTAATCCACACTTTCTAATCTCTGACTATGAGGTATTCATTAACTGTTACGTATATAGGCTATATTGAACATTTAGACGATTTAAACACTGGCGCTCCGTCCGTGTTAAAGGTCAGCAATGTATATGAATGTCACTCATTTTCATTCAGACCTGCTACAAATTTGCTATAAAAGTCACCGTCGTATATGTGTTTAATTAACTCTTTTGTATGTTTACTTTCTTTTACTACGTAATTATATAAATATCATGAGTTTCTATATACTCTCGTATAGCATCTGAAGGATCTATTGTAGCAAAAAAACGTAGGGTTGATGGATTAAATATATCAACAAATTTATTACACTTGTCACAGATTGTTAAGTTTGTTACATTTGAAAATATTCCTATGTAATTGAAGTACGTTGGAAAAATAGCATGCAGCTGTTATTATTTGCTGGGTTACATAATTGATTTATTTTATAACAAGTTTTAGGTAACAAGCTATACCACAAATGCAATTTATCAATTTCATAAGATTAGCTAAACTTTTTATAGATAATCTGTTGGCTAGGTAATATTTTAGAATCGTAAGCAAAATTTCTGCTGGAGTTATTTCTGAATTTATTGCTATAGATTCAAATAAACTATCTTTATTTAGTAAATCTCATATCTTATTCGCAGAGTCTACTTTGTTATGTAATGTTGCAAAAACTTCTTCATCACTAGTGTATAAATCGTCATTGAAAGATTAATTTTTTCATTGATTGTATCCACTTTTTGTACATGTACAACATGAAAAATGTTAAACACTACTCTTTTATCAAAAGATGTACAAGTAGCGGTATAATTAAAAATATAAGTAATCGTCACTTGGTCATTAAACATAGAGTTTAATACATTTTTTGTATTCTTTCTATGTTATTTTTATTATGAATAAATGTTACAACATACATCATTTATTATTTCTTCATTATGTATTGAAGGAGTACTATCCTTTGATAAATCAATTAAGAATTGCTCCATAAATTCTTACTGATTAGGCAATAGCTGTTCTTCTGGTAACTAAACTTGGAAGTTTAATAAAAATTAAATGAAAAATAAAGTTCCCTTAAATTTTCTTGTTATTGCTGTACCCTAGCCCTGTATGAACTTTTTTTAACAACCTGAAATCGATTTTCTGACATTTTTTCATTTTTTAACATTTTAAATATCAATTAAAACATATTTAATTATGCACGAACTGAAAAGTAACTGTCGATCTATCACAGTGATATATTTCACTGCCACCGTATGCTTTATTATTATATTAACAGTAACAAAATAATATTTACTATCAATATCTTTTAATCCTGTTAACCGTGTTTATAATTCCCTGATATAAATATTATATCATTAAGGAAAATAGAAAAATTGACAAAATATCGAATTTAAGACATTAATAAAAAGCGCTATATTCACAATTTTCACCGCTTGTGACATTTGTGACGTGTATTTTCACGGAGATGAGGTTTTCCCCAGGCAACGAGGATGCCAATCGATGCCACGTAATCGCGCCGTTAAAATATATTATTTCATTTCTAATGCGAGGAACGTTTCCCGGAGGTTTTGCGGCTTCCCATCACGACGACGCCACGGTGTTACGTCCAGGAGTAAGGAAATGTAAGTCAAATTTTTCGGGATTGAGAAAATGATTCATCCAATTATTATAGTTTTGATTTTTCTTTAATAATAATTTTTAGAATGGAATTACAAGATAATACAATTTTTGCTTAAACGCTTATTTTACTAAAAAGGTCTCAATGCCTACAATAATATCGAAATTGTACCTTTACGGATACCGGTGTTGGCGGGAGGCGGCAGGTAGCAGTTTCGAGCGGCTTGGCGGGTAAGGACCCCTCGGTGTCGCTCAGCGGGGGTCAGTGTGGCGGCTCGTCGTTGCTCTCTCTCTCTTTCTCTCTATTGGCGTGGGTCGGCGCTACGGCTCTGTGCGGCTCTCGTTTTCTCGTTCTCTTTCCCCTTCTCGTAGGTTGACGCGGGTCCGCGTTGTGTCTCCCTGCTGCTCTTTTTACGTCTCTTTCTCTCTCCTTCGGGTCGGCGCGTGTCAGCGCTATGGCCCTCTATGCTCTCGTTATATCTCTTTCTCTCTTTGTCGCTTGGTGGAATAACAGCCTTCCGTGTTGTGCGTCGTAGGTTCAGCCGTTGGGCCTGGTGTTAGAGCCCTGCTGTTATTCCGTGTCGTCGTGTATTTTTCTTAAGTGTGCGGCGGCTATTGATTCTTGGCTTTGTTCGGCCAAGCTTCCTCTTGCGTAATAGATCTGAGGACGGACGTACTATTCCGCAGACTGACGTGAACCTAGTATGGAGATGTGACGACTGAACTGCTGGCTATCCTTTAGCAAGGGTTTTTATACCCATTTTTTATCCCCTCTAATCGGTAAATTCCCTTATTTTCGTGGATTCATCTAACGAAAGAATTTTCGTTAATCTGAAAGTTATGCGTAAAAATGCTTTCTGTTAGTGCGAGTTTTACTGCCATTTGCACTTATCGTTGATCGATTTAGTGTCTTCATTAATATGCTTATGCTTTCTGTGCCGCACTACAATTCTTGTATTGAGTAACCACCAAAGGCCTGTCACTGCATATTCGGGCAATAAAAGTGAACTCGTTAATGTTAAACTCCTTAGTAGACCGTCTTCGATTTAATAGTCCGATAATTTACGTATTGGTTTTATGAATTTTTCATATCCACTGTTCTCGCATTTTTAGTCATAAAGCGGGCGTTTACTTATGCGACTGATCCGGCGTCTATTTGACTGGTCCCCTTCCGCCACTTGACTTCTAGTGTAATAATGCTCCTCACTTTTTAAAAGTCCGACATCACTCATAAATCTTGTCATCGGTTTATGTTTTTTTTTACTAATCAATTTTTCTCCTTGTCCTCGGGTCTCGTGCTTAAAAATTGAGGTAGGTCGGTTTTATATGATCGCTTCTCACTTTTAAAAGACTGGTTCTCCTCCGCCACTTGATGTCGTAAAATTTTCGTCTACCTGCTTTAGACCTTTCGCTTGATTACGAAGCGTTTTGTTCTCTCGAGTGTACGGATGCCTCGATTTTAAGGTACTTGACGCAATGTTCGTAAATTTCTAAACTCATATTCTGGGTTAGCCCGTTATTTTGAATTTTGGTACGTCGTGAAAAAGAACAATTACCATTTTATATTTACTTTGCGAGGGGGAGAAAGATGGACGTATCCGTCCGTGCTAGGTCGGCCGGGGTTTACACCTCTCTCTCTCTCACAAGGGGTTTGGTTTGAGATTTTATACACGTTGGGAATACGCGTATAATTGTCTCTGTCCCCTTGTATGTGGCCTACACGCAATACTACACTCTCCGCTTGGCTGCTTCACTGAACTTTCCGCTCCACTGCTTCCGACCTGAAATGACTTTCTCGCTTTACCTAATACTCCTAATTATTTGTTGAGCGCCAGGCGCCTTGTAGACGCCGCCGGATCACGAACTCCTCGCTCCGGCTGAGATATCTTTTCGCAGGGTAGAGGGTCCTCCCGAGACTACCACGTTCACGTGGCAATGGCTGCACGCTCCTTCGGCGACGCGGACTCAGCTACTCACCCGATGTAGCCGGTGCACTCGCGATTTGCTGAGAATCAGCTTCACCCACCACCTTACAGCACACCCAACACTTAGAAATCAAACACAAGACACTTGTGAATTTTCTCTAAAAGATATATTGCCTCCTGGCTAAGGGAAATACACTTGTCGTTTGGATATGTGTGCGTGGCGCGGGTTTCGTTTGCGGGAGTTTCGGAGGGGAAATTTACAAAAGTTATTTTAGGGAGTAAAACCCGTGAGAGGGTGTACGCGGGCTCACCGTCTCTAAAGAATTCTCCGTCTCTAACCACGAAATCTCTCTCCAACTACTACTCTCTCGACTCGTTAATCTCAGAAAAACTTTGAAGTGCGTCCGGCTGCGAAGCAAGCTTTCGGCTGAATGGTGTGGCGTTGCGGAAGTCTTATTAGTCGCGACGCTAGCCCTTATTCCCTCTCACTCGCTCTTACTGATTTTCTATACGCTTTTCCCTCTTGAAGGGTGTTCTCCGCGGTCCGCGTCCTTCCGCGCCGATAGACTTCCGCCCGCACCGACGATACGCACGTTGATTGGCTGAACGATGTCAACGCAGTCATTCTATATCGCCTTCTTCGAACGCGAGCGTAAGTTTAATCCAAGCGCGGCGCTGCGTAATTCTTGCGCGAACGTTGGCAGCCTGCTTGACTCGCCGAGCTCGTCGAGTAGCGCCAGTGACGTCACGCACGCAGTCGGCCGCTCTCTTTCTCCTCGTGCTTTGCCGTGCTTCCCTCTCTCTCGCACTCTACTCTCTCTCTCGCGCCGCGTCGTCCGTCTTCGCGCTCTCTCGGCTAGGCTTGGTACTCGTGCGCGCTCTCTCTCTCTCTCTCGCACCTATACGCGCGCGCCATCTCGACTCGCGCGCCAACTCGCATACGCGTGCTCTCTCGCTCTCTCATACACGTATGCATGGTCCGCGCTCGACCACGTGTTGATCGCGGCCGAGTACGTGTTTCCCCAGGTGCGCGGCGCACCCTGGGGGAATCGCGGCGCGTCGTATTCCTCGCGGGTGTTGTGTGTGTTTGTGTGCGTGTACGTGTTTGTTTGGGGATGTCGTCAGGGGGCGTTGGCGTCGCCGGTGGTCGCCGGTGGTCTCCGTCGCCTCGTCGCCAGCCGTCGTGATGTGCTTCGTCGGCTGCTCCGCTCTGTCGGCTGTGCCTTGGTGCGGCCGAGTACGTGTTTCCCCAGGTGCGCGGCGCACCCTGGGGGAATCGCGGCGCGTCGTATTCCTCGCGGGTGTTGTGTGTGTTTGTGTGCGTGTACGTGTTTGTTTGGGGATGTCGTCAGGGGGCGTTGGCGTCGCCGGTGGTCGCCATCATGGCGGCGCCGAGCAGCTGGCTTCCTTTGCCTTGCCTTGCCGCCAAGCCGTCTCCGTCGCCTCGTCGCCAGCCGTCGTGATGTGCTTCGTCGGCTGCTCCGCTCTGTCGGCTGTGCCTTCGTGCGGTCGTCTCCCGGCGGCGCTGCCTCGACGAAATCCCGGTGGCCTGAGTACGCTCGGACATGGCTGGCAGGTGCGGTGGCACGTCGTCCGCTCCACACCTGTCACTTTGGTGGGTCTACAGAGTGCAGAGAAGCTCGACGTTAAATAAATTATTTAACGTCGACGCCTTTTCAGCCTTGAGACCCTTCGAGAGAGAGAGCCGAATCACTCGCGCGGTAACACGTGCAAATGCAACGTCACAAACCCCCCCTCCCTAAATGGGACATACTCGATGAACCGTTTATACGCGCGAAGCTCGGGAAATTAAGTGATTCGGATCTCTCGGAGTATCACCAGGCCAGGCGTCGATGATTAGAGGACACAGACACAGGGGTAGGTTGCCACAACACAACCTGTACGCGGGTTTACTACTCCATCACCTCTACTACCTCTAAATCTACACTCAGTTAACTTACGCTTTACCATCCTTCTCGACTCTACTTACTCTTCGTCATATTCCTCAGCAACACAAACAAAACATTTTGTGACTAGGGGGGTAGGGTTGGGTATTTGGGAAAGGGTACTTTGGGGTATTCTGCCGTTCTCAGCTCGCGAGGTAGGGGTTTTGCTCTGCGTACGCGGGGTTTAGGGGTGGTTATAAAGGGGTTAGGGATATTTTGTGGCGCTGTGAGGGCTGGCACCGACTTCTGAAACATGGGTTCTTGCTTAGGATACCGGAGGGGTGGTACGGCTGGAGCGAGGAGCTGGTGGTCGGTTCTTCTTCCTCCTACGGCTCTCGAAGTGCCCTGATCACGTCTCCTCGGCTGCCTTGACTCCTGCGCCTCCAGGCTCTCCTAAAGCTGTTTGAGCTCCTCTGCTTGTCGGTCGGGTCCTCCGCTCTCTTAGCTGCTGTTTTTTGGAGGAGGGGGGGGAAGGGGGTAAAGGGTGTCACCATAGGGGAGCTACGCGGGGGGGGGGATGTCAGGGGGTCCCCAACTGTGTGCTACGCGGGGTTTCTTCCTTACTCCTTCTTCTTCTTAATTCCTTGGAGGTGGCGGCGGGATGACCGCCGCCCCGTACGCCACACGCAGGCAGCACTCCTGCATCTCTGGGGAGAGGTTGCTGGAGTGGTGGAGGATGCGGGTTAGGTCCTCCCGCCGCCACCGAGCCCGCTGATCCTCCTCAGCCATCGGCGCAAGCCGAAACTCGTGCGGCTGGGGGATGCTGGAGCTCCTGGACGGCGACGGAGATGGTGGTTGTGGACCTAACCGCTCCCACAGACTTCGGCGCACAGGCAGCAGTTTGTTCGCGGGGTTGAGGGGGGGGTGATACGGGGGGTTGCGGGTGTTTGTGGGCGCGGGGAACTGCGGCATCTCCTCATCTCTTCTTACTCTTCCTCTCCCCCTCTTGTCGCTGGGGCGGGGCGGTTGAGGGAGGCCTCCTTGCCTTGTGATGGTGGCCGAGGCTCTCCTCTCCTCCTTCTCTCCCTCCTCTTCTTCTCCTTCTCTTCTTTCTTCCTGTCCATCTCTTCTTTCTTCTTTGCCTCTTCTTCTTCTTCTTGTTCTCATCCATCTCTCTCCGAGACATCCTCGACGTCGCCTTCTCCTGGGGCGGGCCGGTGGGTGGCTGTCGCACCCGGTCGCACCGCTGCCAAGCCAGGGTGCGGCTCGTCGGAACTGCTCCCTGCCGGCGCCCGAGTTCGGTTCGATCCAGGCCGCCCTCGCCCGTCTCCATCGCGGCCACCTTGGCCTCCTCGGGAGGGATCGCCAGGGCCCAGTCGATGGTTGCAGGGTTGACTGGGGCATCCTGGCCGCCCGCTTCACCCATTTCCGAGCCGAGCCCCTGGATTAGATTGGTGATATCCGTCACCGGGCTGGCTGGGACGGGGAAAACTGCCGCCTCTTCCTCTCTTTTTTGTTCTTCCTCTTCCTCGGGTACGTATAAGTATCACAGGTCCTTAACCGGTACCTGTGGCGCGGCGATTAAGGGGCTAAAAGCGGGGATTCGGGGCAATACGGGGTTGGGGTTTAACGCGAGGGAAGGGTTAACGCGGGGGTGGAGGGCTCTTGAGCCGTGAGGGCTGTTGCCGACACCAACACCGCGGGCTCTAATTCCAGGGTTTTGGAGGGGGTTATAGGAAGGCTGGGGCAAGGAAGTTTAGGTGGGGCGATCTTCCTCCTCCATCTCCTGAAGCGCCCGCTCCAGTTTCTCCTTAGCCGCTGGCGCTTCCCAGGCCTCCAGGCTCTCCCGGAGCTGGATGAGCCGCTGTTGATTGGCGGTCGGGACCTCCGCTCCCGTAGCCTCCTCGCTGGTGGTTGGGGTTAGTATGGTTGCTCCAGCAACCTCCTCTCCTTCCTCCGCCTCGCTGATGAACTCTAGCCCGTAGGTGAGCTTCGAGACTCGGGGTGGATGCGGCCATGACGCGGCCCAAGCATCCAGCTCCGCCTCGCGGCTAGCCCCCTCTTCTTTCTCTCTAAGCTCCCAGTCCTCTTGTCGGCACTCATCCCCTCCGTCTGCTTGACAGACGGAGCCTCCAAACACAGCGGGGTCGTTATGACCCTCAACGGGCCCCGCTGGCCGGGAGAACGCCGACCGGACAGCTGCTTCGAGAGCAGCCCGGTCATGAGCACGGGCATTCTCATCCACGAACTCGCCCGAGTTGTACCTCGGGCGCGTTCCTCTCAACGGGCTTTCTCGTACTCTTCTTGACATCTGGGGTGGGGATGGGATGGGTAAGGGTCACGAAAAACAAAACAAAACATACGATTCATTAGAGTGAGTTGAATCATATGTGTACGCAAAGAAAAGGGGTGTACGCAGGCGATACCAGGGGGAGGTTCGCATAATAATCCGTCGGGGTGATTCTAACGCAAATTGCTACTCTTTGCACGCTTACGTTCCCTCTTCACGTATTGCAGATTAACCAACGTTCAATCTGCGATACGTGAACCATCGCGCTCTTCTTCGCATTTTCAGTCTCGACTAAATACACGGTGCGGGACACTTTTTCGAGGAATTTATAAGGGCCGGAGTATTTCGGGGCCAGTTCCGCGGCGTATTTATCAGCGGCCTTCGATAAGGGATACTCACGACGTAAGATCTGATCGCCGACCGAGAATCGCACGTCTTTTCGTCCCCGAATATACTGCTTCCCTTGTTTTTCCTTCGCCTCATCGATGAAGCTTGCCACTAAATCTCTCAACGCATCGAGCCTCTTCATCCTGTCTTTCCACACTTCTGGGTCAATGGGCATTATTTAACGCGGGGGTTCTACACTTCTTCTCAAACTCTTCACCGGGATTAGCTGTCTGCCATAATTTGGGAACGCGGGAAATACTTTTAAGGTCATTTGGGTTGCGGTGTTGACGGCATGGCGAAATTCGTGGAGGTGGACATCCCAGTCTGGGTAGTTGTTCTCGACATACGTCGCGATCATGGTTTTTAGCGTTCTGTTAGCTTACTCTATGGGGTTTACTTGAGGGTGGTAAGGTGAGGCGGTGGTGTGGATTACGCCATATTCTTCCAGGGTCTTCTCCAGAAATTTATTCGCAAATTCCCTTCCGTTATCTGTTAGAAAATAGCACGGCGTTTCCCACCTAAAGAGAATCAGCTCCTCGAAGGCCCTCACCACCGACTTCCTATCGGCTCACCTCAGTGGCTTCATTTCTACCCATTTCGTGAATAGGTCCATGAACACGATGATGTACTTGTGTTGGCTACGACTCGGCGGGAACTCCATTAAGTCGGCAGCCACAACCATCCACGGTTGTTCCACGATCAGCTTGCCGATCAACCCTTGTGGTCCTTGTTGTGATATCTTGTATGCCTGACATTCAGGGCAGCTCAAGACATATGCATGAACGTCGTACCACATACCCGGCCAATAGTAATCTCGCGCGATCCTATCGTAGGTTTTCTCAATACTTAAATGACCCTAGGAAGGAGCGCGGTGTGCCTCGCCTAGTACAGACGCACGGTGATTGGCCGGCACGACCAATCTCCAACCTTCCTCTGGGGTCAAAATAGGATCGAGAAGGGGATCCTCACGATACTGATACAGCATTCCTTCTTCGACTTTCCATCCTCTAAACTTCGCGGGGAATTTTTTCTCTTCCTCAACGCGCCTCTCGTAACATTCATCTTCAATCTCTTCGAACGCCGCAACTTCTAAAGTTTCCTCCTCGTACATACGAGACAGAGCGTCAGGCAATTGGTGAAGTGTTTCCTATCGGTGGATGATTTCCATATCCCACTGCTGCATTTCGATGGCCCTTCTCGCTAGCTCTCTGTCGGCTCTTTGAGATTTTGCAGCCATCTTAGTGCGCTATAGTCCGCGATGACCTTGAAGTGGTAGCCTTCAAGGTAGGGACGCAACTTCTTTACCGCCCACACCAATGCCAGACACTCTTTTTCTGTCGTCGTATAATTCTTCTCCGCGGGGATAAGGACTCTGCTCACATATACTATGGGGTGCTCTCCATCTTCATGCTCTTGTGTTATTACGGCGCCTAAAGCGAAATTACTGGCATCGCATTGGACCGTGAACGTCTTTCCAAAATCAGGCCTAGCCAGGACTGGAGCAGTTGTGAGCGCAAGCTTAAGTTTCTCGTACGATTCTTGCTGCTCTGCTTCCCACGTCCATTCTTGTTCCTTCTTCAGGAGCTTCAGTAACTGTACCTTCAATTCCGAGTCGTTTTCGATGAAGCGCGAGTACCAACCTAGCATACCTAGGAACCTTCTCAACTGCTTCACATTCTGGGGCGCGGGGTACTCTAAAACAGGGGCTACTTTCTCGGGGTCGGGGCGCAATCCTTCACTATCGAGGATGAAACCCAGGTATGAAACGCGAGAGCAGCATAATGCGCATTTAGCGCCGTTAACAGACAATCCTGCTGCCTGCAGCCTCTGTAGCATGAACTCTGGCCATTTCACGTGTTCTTCAAAGGTTTCAGTGATAATGATTATATCGTCCAAGTATCCGAAGACGAATGGTTCCATTTCGGGGCCAAATAAAGCATTGATTAACCTCTGGAAAGTCATCGGCCCATTAGTTAACCCGAAGGGCATTCTTTTAAATTGCCACAGACCAGACCCAGGAACTGCAAAAACTGTGTATTGCTTACTGTCCTGTTCCATGAGTATCTGGTAATAGGCACTCTTCAGATCAATTTTGGAGATGAATCTTGCCTTCCTCAATTTGTCTAGGGTATCGTCAACGCGGGGTATGGGGTACGCATCTTTTCGGGTCACTTTATTCAGGGGGCGATAATCTATGCAAAACCTAAACGATCCGTCCGGTTTCTTCACGATTACTGGGGCGCTACACCATTCGCTCGCGGAGGGTTCTATCACACCTACTTGGTACATCTTTACTACTTCTCCACGGGCGACTTCCAACATCTTCGGGGATAATCTTCGTAATCTCTCATTAATCGGGGTTGCTCCTACGACGTTGTTCCTAAGGTGGGACTACTCTCTTCTGGGTTCTGGGGTAAATATCGATTTAACAGCTCTTTGATCACCTCCTTCTGTCTTCCTCGCACCTCCGATAATCCTGCGACTCTGCCAATATTTCTTCTCTCCGCTCTCCTTCCAACTGGAAGTCGTTCAAATTTCCTCCTTTCGACCTCCACATCCTTCTCGGGGCGTATGTGACTTCCATTTCCCATTTTATGCAGAAGTCCATACCTAGGATCATCTCGTGACCCAGGTCTGGTACTGCCTTAAAGATATGGTTGTCACTAACCCCTCCTACATCCAGGTTTACCCTCAGGTCTCCTACTGGATTCGACGCACTATCTAATGGTGTTTTAATCGCTAAGTTGGATGCGATGAGCCTATCTCAATATTTCTCGGTTATCTTAGATCCGACTATCGAGATTGTTGCTTCGGGATCCAAGAGGGCTCGATATCTCTCTCCACCCAGTGTCAAACAGGTATTGTTAGTTATCCGTCTGGCAGCCTGCCATTGGCGCATTCGTGTTGTCTTCGGTCTGGGGTTTTGCTGAGCTTGGCTCAGCTTTCCTCCCTCCCTGGACTTGAAGTGGCGATGAGCATCTTGTGTGCGATTCGCTAGGTTCAACGTCCATAGACGATGGAGGCGCCGGACGTTTACCGTACAAGTACGCCACGGCTTGTCCGATATTTAGTCTTTTGGGCTGGGCTCTTTTGGGCATGCAGGGTAACATCTTCTTCAGGGGCTGGGGTGTTGAATTTGTGGGGATTAGGGTTTGGGGATACTCGTCCTCTTGGGGCGGGCTCTCTTCTAGGGGAAACTTCTCTTCTTTCACAATACTTGCTCCTAGAGAAATTACGTTGCCAATGTTGCCTCGTTTTTCTTCTCTTAGGATCTGCCGTTTTACGTCCTCTTCCTTCTGCGTACTTCCTTCCCATCGATAGCTGGGAAAATTATACTCTAAAACGTCCGGCCTCCCTCCTTTCTGAGGTGGCGTGCTGTGTGACGTCGGCACCCAAGTGGCGCCACAGTCATCGTACGTTATCCGGCGAGTCGAGAAAGCGAGTTTACCGACGTCCAAACTCGCGCAAAACTCGCGACTGTATCGACAGTCACTTAACTTGTATTCCGTACTATTCGATGTCGGTAAACAACAACATATGTTCAAACCGTTGACGCAAGGCTGCGCATCTGTTTCCAATCAACTAATGCAGGGCTGCGTGCCATGTGCGTGCGAGATAAGCTAAGTAAAAAGTCTTGTAAGACTTTGTAACGAATTTATTGATTTCCACCCAATATCGATTTTCGCAGGGAAAACGCCCCAAAATTCGGCCTATATAAACAGGGCAAAATCGAGGACCGCAGCTCAGTCTTAGTCGAGAACTACACCGTTACTCTGTCAGTCTGAATACCGAAATTCTGTAAAACTTAACTTAGAATTATTTCAAAACTCTGTATTTCAAAAGTATATTTAAAACTAGTCTTTGTAGTATTTGTATAACAAGTATTTATTCTGAATAATAAATTCAATTATTATATTTGAAATCGGTCGCCTATTTATTTCGAGAGCATCCGAATTTCCCGCCGAAAGAACTCCGTCGCTGCCGTATCGAGCCTACACGCAGCGCCTGCGTTCCTGCAACCCGCTCAACTCCCAGTAGCCAGATCTCCGAAAAGGTAATTTTTTGATTATTATAAACTGAGTATTATGTCTGTGCATGTTTCGTGATGCTTTATCCTCAATCCCTAGTATATCGCTAACGCGTTGACTATAAACGAGGAACGCGGAATTATTCATTAATTCTCGCGCCACACACACACAAACTAGCTTACGCGGCTCGACGTAACAGCTGTGAGAGTAACAATTCCCCATTTCCTCATCTACTTTATACTCCTCCTCTTCGGATTCGTCCGACAGGTCCAATGCTTGTGTGATTAATGGGTTCCGTGTCTCTTTGGGTACAAACATTCGCATGTCCCTTTCCTCGGATTCTTTGAACTTGTCCTTTTTAATCAGCGTGATACCTATGTTGTCCTCTATCTTCTTCACCGTCATCTTATACTGCAACTTCTCGACTTTCTCTTTCCTATTCATCTCTTCTAGTGGGGTTTCTAAATTTAAGATGAATAAGGATTTTGGGAACTCATAACATATCTCAGCTTCTATTAAGGGGACTGGGGGTTTAGGGAACTCGTAACATCTCTTATCTTCTATAAGGGGTGCTGGGGGCTTTGGGGACTTGTTATGCACGGGGTCTCGTGCGCGGGGAAAATTCTTCTTTTCTACGGGGGTTCCTCCAAGGCGTGTGAGCTTAATACTCATTAGGGGACGTAGTTGTGTGTTTACTGGTGTCCCTGTCCGTTCCTTGGAATTGTCCCCTGATTTGGGTATTGAGACATAAGGGGAGGCAATTGGACTGCTTGCCCCCCCCCCCTACTGCCCGTTTCCTAACATCTTTGCAATTGGGGCACAGTGGGTGCACTGATAGAAGGTAACCCCTTCTGCGCCACATATCTGACACGCTATGCCCTGCTTAACGTTCGTCGGACATTCATGTGATCGGTGTCCAAATTCTCCACATGTAAAACATTTTGTGCGTGGACAATTGGAGCCTCTGTGCCCTATATTACCGCATGTAAAGCATGCTCCAATGTATCCTGGTACCTTGCCACCTTGTTGCTGTTGTCCGTTAGACTGTTGTCTTTGGAGCGTTTGTTGCGCTGGTGGTGGTGCCGCTGCTACTGTTGAATACTGCATGGGAGTATTTGTGGGCGCTGGGATTATTATCTGTGCTGTTGGGGTTTGGCTTGCCGCAGCTGCGACTTCTTGAGCCTTACCTCCCTCCCCATTGTTACCTTTTTCTTGCGCTGATTTCTTTTTCTTCGGGGTATTCTTCTGCGTTTTCTGCTTCTCCTCCTCTACTGTCGCAACCTTCTCCGTCTTCTTGGGGGGAATAAACGCTCCTCCTGGGACTGACGACTTTTCAGGAGGCGGTGGTGGTTTAAATCGGGCTATGTTTTCCTTTTCTTTTTCGTAAATCCTGCATAGGGTGTGGATATCTGAGAAATCGTCGAAAATATAATCCCTAAATCGGACTTGGTAGTCAGGGCGTAAGTTTTTCAGCGCTATGCTGACCTGTTTTCTTCTGGAGGGTGGACGTCTGGTGTTCACGGTGTTTGAATTCCCTCCTGAATTCTCTCCAGGTTCTTATGTCCCTTTTTACCGTCCTAAACCATTGGCACGCCTTCTCCGTCAAGGTGCACGGAATTGCTCGCAACATTCCATCGTCTGATAGCCAGTGGCTGTCCTTACAGTCTTCCAGCTTCAATAAGTATTCTTCCGCTACTCCATGGCCTTCACCATTATATGTGATTCGCCACGTTTGGAATAGATTGGAGATCTTCATATTGAGACTGGCGTCGCGTCTTCTCCCGTCACCATGCCGTCCATGTCCTCTCTCGTCACTTCTGCTTCTTCTCGTATCGCGCCTGTCTCTATCATCTCTTTGGTCATTTTCCCTGCTGCCTGCTCGCACTCTATATCTTCTTTGTAGCCTTCGTCTGGGACATCTCTCTATACTTCCATAGGAACTCCTACTTCTACTTCTGCGGGATGATCGGGACCTACTACCTTCCCTTTTATCTCTACTACGACTTCTTTGCTCACGATGACTTCTTTTACTTGCCCTTGAATCTCTACTCCGACTTCTGTGGGGTGTAGTTGAATTTTTATTCTCTCCTCTTGATTCTTCATTTCTTTCTTGGTGGGATTTTTCAGTACTTTTCGTTTCATCTTTCGCATATCTACTCTTACTTCTTTTGGGGGACTGTCGGGTGTTCTTTTTTTCACTTCTCCTATCTCTACTTCTACTTCTGTGGCTTTTATGAGAATTTCTTTTTGCATCTAGATCTTCTCTGCTTCTGGGGGAATTGCGGGAATTTTTCCTTGTATCTCGGTCATCTCTACTTCTACTTCTTCTGGGGGAATTATGGGAATTTTTCCTTCCATCTCTATCTTCTTTACTTATACTTTTTCTTCCGGGGGAATTGCGGGATTTTTTCCTTCCATCTCTATCTTCTCTACTTCTACTTCTTCTTCTGGGGGAGTTACGGGAATTTTTCCTTCCATCTCTATTTTCTCTACTTCTGCTTCTGCCTCTTGTCAGCCTTTTTTCTTTTTCTGTGTTTGTCGTATTCTTATCTCCGTGTTGCTCTACTTCACTCCTGGGTTGGGGATTCACTTCTTTATTATTTGGTGTAGTGTTTCTCGCGGGGTTAGATGCGGGGATTGACACCTGTTCGTTGGGTACGCGGGGTAAAGGGGGATGCTGAGGGTTCGTTCTCTGTGTCGCGGGGATCAAAGGGGCCTAGCCTATCTGTCTCATTTCTTTTACTCGTTCCTGCATTTCTCCTAATTTCTTCGGACTCCTTAGCCGTTCTTTTATTTATTGCTCCTCCTGGCTGATTTACCCTCAGACTGACTGTGGTTTCTGGTTGATGAATTATTTCTTCCATTTCTACTGATAATCCACTTGTCGATACTTGGTCACCATAGTGTAACTGCGGTGTTGGTGGCGTCGGCACATTTTCCAACAGTAGGTTAGATCGATGTCTACTTTCTTCCAACTGGAACCTTGCCGTACTATATCCCATACTTCTTCGACTTGGCCATGGAACTGGAATTGGTGTTGGTATGTCAAACGGCCATTCCCGAATTCCTGATGCCAAGCTCGTCGTCGTCTTTGGGACTGTCGGCTGGATATGCGCTTGTGCCGAACCACTTATTGTGACTATCGTGCTGGTCGTCGTCATCGTCGTAGCAACCATAGTCGGTACGGTGGGGTTAATCTGCACTCTTTGCAATCTCTCCTGCAATTCTGTATTTAGTTTTGGCCCCATCGCTCCTTCTTCTTCACTCTCGTTATCCTCCTCAAACTCTTCTTCTTCTACTTCATCATATTCTACGTTCCACAGGATATTTTTAATCTTCATTTCTTCCCTACCTTTGCTCTTAATAATTTGGATTTTTGACAGATTTTGTTATTTTTTGAAAGATATTTTACTTGTTTTTAAGGTTAACATGGTTTGCCTGTACTAGCTCACAACACTACATTTTTGGTACTATATTAAGGCATATTTATGCATTTTTTGAAGAAAATTCATTATATCGAACTTCGTTTTCTAGCCCAATATGGATTTAGGATTTACAAGAAAATTTAGCATAATTCCTAAATATTATTCATTGTCAGATGATTTTTTTCATAAGCGTATTTTTTCAGATTGTTTAAAGTACTCCTTCTATGTAAAATTTTCTATGAAAAAGTTTTTTCAAAAATCTCAAAAAATGAAAAAATGGTGAAATCGGCATTTTTAGGGCCCCAAAAAGCGAGGGAGGGGGGGGTTGAGAACTTCAAAAAATAGAAAAAAATTCAGAGGCATGTTCGATCGACAGAGAATTATTCATCCGTTTATATAATTAAAATAAAATAAATATATAAATCACATAAATAAATAGAAATAAACAAAAATAAAAGTTTATAAAATAAATGAAGAAATGTAAATAAACGGATATAAATAAATAAAAATAACTAGATAAAAATAATTAAATTTATATTTAATTGTTTGTTGTTAACTTTTTGTTTATTTTGTTAGTGATTTTACAAAATAATATTTTTTTTAATTTTATTTTGTTGAAGATAATTTTATTTCTATTTGCAAACAAGGAAACCGTAATTTATCGTATCATTTTCCTTCATCAGTGGTCGTATATAAAACCACCATGGCAGACCACTGTAAATATTTTCCACTTGTAAATCTGTGGTAATTTATCATGTTTATGAAATTGTCTTTTATTCGAAATCAAAATAACTTATTTTAACATGTTTATCATAAGATATATTATAAACCCAAGTTTTATAAAAGGCTCAGGTCAGTTTGAAGTTTCAATTGTGCCGCGTTGACATAAATACGGCAATTTAATACATTCCTCTCACATGCATGATTCCTATTTTCGACTTTCAAATTTAGTTAAAAATTTTTCATAGAAAAAAAAAATAAATTCGATATACGTTTCTTCGGAAAGTGTAAATTATTTGCACAGATTTATATTACACAGAAATTAATACTTATAGACAATAAGTTATAAATAAAATAATACAATGCCTGTCAGTGCGGTCGTTGTAACGACATAACGAAGAAGAAAGACAGTTACATAATATACTAGCAGAAATAATAATGCAAAGCGTAATAAATTCTGATATTGATGTAGAAGAAGAAACAACACTATCTTTTTACGATGACGATGAAATAAGCGCAGAAGTTATTGAATTCGAAGAAAATGAAATGCCAGAAGATATTCCACAAGTATTTGATTGTAAGTATGAGCAAAAAACTGTTGACTTTAAATATAAAGAAGAAGTCGTTAAATACTGGTTGAGTGGAAGAAGTAAACCTTATTCATTAAATTAAATACTGTAAAGAATAGGTACAGAAAAGTTAGTAGTGAAAAGCAACTGCAACGATGGAAACAGCAAGTTGAAGCGGGCGGCAGCAGGTATGATAAATTACTCAAAATTTCGGAACACGTTTTAAATAATTCAAAAGAAGCCATTGTTTCAAAATTGACTATTCATGATATTGATTTGAAGAGATGGGCTTTACAAAAGAAAGCTGAAATAGATATGCCTTCATTTAAAGCATCACATAGGTGGATCCAGGAATTTAAAAAGAAACACAATATCGTATCTCGAAAAATTACTAAATTTGTTACAAAAGCATCATTGATGAAAATATAGAAATAGATGACAAGTGTGAATCTTTTAGAACTGAAGTCCGACAGGCAATTACACAATTCGGTGTAGAAAACGTTTTTAATTCTGATCAAAGTGGATTTAATTTGGAGATTCGCACCGGTAGAACATTAAATTATAAAGGAATTAAGGAGATACAGAGCATAGCACAATCACTATCTTCGTTAACGCACAGCTATACTATTCAACCTACTATTTCAGCAGAGGGTAAGCTGCTGTCACCTTTGTTTTTAGTATTGAAAGAAGCAAGTGAAGATTTTGGACCCCGTGTTAGGCAAACTCTATTTACTCCAGAAAATATATTAATACGAGCTTCAAAATCTGGGAAGCTTTCCAAGCAACTTTTTCAAACGTGGATGAGAGAAATATTTCTGAAAAATACTACAAATTCATCTGTGCTACTTTTGGATTCCTGGAGTGGTCAATGTCAAAGTACTGTACAAGAAGTTATACCAGAAGAGGTGAATTTAAAACTGATGACGATACCAGCTGGTACAACTGGTAAAATTCAGCCTTTAGATGTTTACGGATTTCGCTTCTGGAAAAACTTTGTAAAAAAATTATCAGATATAATTATTTTGATGGATTATGATGTCAATTTATATGAGAGAAATAATATCATTAAAATGCAATCTCTCGTACATAATCAGTTATCATCTCCAAGATTCTATAATACTTGTAAATACTCGTGGTTCAAAAATGGATACTTAATTGACAGACCTTCAGAATTTTATAATCCTGTTGAATTTTGTTTCAATACAACAGCAGAACCTGTATGTAACTATCATGATCATATTGGAATTATAACTTGCAGCTGGTGTAAACAGCAGTTGTGTTTGAATGATTTTTTTACGGAGTATCATTATTGCAAAAATTATATAGTGTAGGAATAATGTATAAAATAGCCAACAATTTCAAATCTTCAAGCGATAGAACAAATTGTTCTCTGTACAAGTTATTGTACTATTATGAAAAATGTATATCAAAAATAAAATAAAATTATTATCAAGAAAATAATTATTTTCTGTAGTATTTGTAAATAATATATGTACAAACTCTACATAAAATTTGTACATAATTATTGAAAAAAATCATAATAAATAGAAATAAGTTTGCACATTACATAGTTTCAGCATAAGTTACAAACGAAAAATTTTATGCAAAAAAAAAAAATTTTAATAATTATTATTTCATCATTATTATTATTTATTATTATTTATTTTATCATTATTATTATTTTATTATTATTTTTTTATTATTATTATTTTTTTATATTTTTTATATATGCCTTAATATTGTACCAACAATGTAGTGTTGGGAGCTAGTACAGGCAACCATGTTTAACTTTAAAAACAATTAAAATATCTTTCAAAAAATAACAAAATCTGTCAAAAATCCCAATTTATGTTATTTTCAAGCTCAACATACATGTATAGTAAATTGATAAAAAAATATCAGAAATTGACATTTTTGAGATTTTCTGAAAGATATTTTAATCTTTTTTAAGATTAAACATGGTTTGCCTCTTCAAACGCTTAGGTCGATTTTACTACTGGATTATAAGTTATTGAATTATTGGGTTACTGGGTCATTAGGTTATAAAAACAATTTTACTTGATTAAAAAATAATGATTGGAAGTGAAAATATCTGTAGAATATGATTTAACGGCCATATTTAGGAATAAAATTTAGGGGTGGTTTTAACCCCCTAAATCATCGTATCAGCAGCTAAAAAGAAACCCGTATCTAATATTTTTCGATAATCTACCGATGTGCAAAGTTTCAAAAAAATCGGAGTCGGACACTTGCGTGCCTTCCCTTCTTAGAAATCAAACACAAGACACTGGTGAATTTTTTCTAAAAGATATATTGCCTCCTGGCTAAGGGAAATATCCTTGTCGTTTGGATATGTGTGCGCGGCGCGGGTTTCGTTCGCAGGAGTTTCGGAGGGGAAATTTACAAATGTTATTTTAGCTCGTCGAGCAGCGCCAGTGACGTCACGCACGCAGTCGGCCGCTCTCTTCCTCCCAGCACTTCGCCGTGCTTCCCTCACTCTCTCTTGCACTCTACTCTCTCTCTCGCGCCGCGTCGTCCGTCTTCGCGCTCTCTCGGCTACGCTCGGTACTCGTGCGCTCTCTCTCTCTCCTATACGCGCGCGCCGCCTCGAGTCTCGCGCCAACTCGCATACGCGCGCTGTCTCCCTCGCACTCGTACGCATGTCAGGATACTCCAATAAATACTGCCACATTGAGGGACTCAATATCCACTTCCTCAAAGGCAACGGGAGTAACGATGGCAGACAGATCGGGGGCAACTCTTTGATCATACCCGGCCGGTGGTGGGAAGGAGTGGTAAGGGTTCTTTTAAGGCGGGCTTCTTGAATGTGAACTCTATCAGAGCGCACATCGGAGAGCTCCGTCTTCTCTTAACTTTAACGGAGGTTACGCGTAATTAAAATACGCATTATATTTTATCAATTCTTTTTAATTAGTTACTGTATATAGTATTTATTTCAAGGTTAATTTGTCAAAAAAGTTTCAAATAATATTTTAAGCGTATTAAACTGCATATAATTAAGTATATAACATAAATATACATAAATAATTACGTATTTTGGCAACTCCGTTAACAAAATTCGATTGCTGTGGAACATGCTTTGTCGTTAAAAAAATATGCCTTAATCATAAGTATGACTTCTATAATGCATTTTTGTTAGTATTTTATGAAAAAAGGAAGACATCAACCATGCAGAGAGCATATTGCAACATTCATTTTACTAAATAAGTTCAATATTATTATTTAATTTTGTTCTGTGGAGTTAACGGAGGTTACGTTTTTCGCGGCTTCGAGCTCCATTAATTAATTATAATTAATGTTTAACAACTTATTAAGCATTGGCTATGTTAAAGGATATTATGAGCTACGACAAGCATATTTTTAAAAATTTTGGCAACGTTTATTCCTTTAACTATTAAGCAAAGAAAGAAAATGGCCAATATTTTGAGAAACCACCATATATTGCATCCAGGCGTAGGGGAATACACTTGTTGATTGATATGTGTGCGCGGCGCGGATAACGTTCGCGGGACTTTTTGGAGGGAAAGATATAAACCTGGGGAGAAAAACCCGTATGAGCGTGCACGCGGGGCACACCGTCTCAAAAACGAACTTCCTAGTCCTATTTAAACTTCTCATCGACTCCTGCTCCTCACGACTCGCTAACTTAAAGAAACTCTTGAAAAGTGCGTCCGATCTACTTCCGCCCGCACCGACGATACGCGCGTTGATTGGCTGCTCGGCGTC
The DNA here is from genome assembly GCA_018906775.1 of Sycophila sp. Sp_5. Lineage (NCBI taxonomy): Eukaryota > Metazoa > Arthropoda > Insecta > Hymenoptera > Eurytomidae > Sycophila > Sycophila sp. Sp_5. The sequence goes on from JACCID010000179.1 coordinate 211,757, forward strand.
AACGCAGCTATTCCATATCGTCGAGCGCGAGCGCGAGCGCGAGTTAATTTTAAGCGTGGCGCGACGTAATTCTCGCGCGGACGTTGGCAGCCTGCTCGACTCGCCGAGATCGTCGAGCAGCGCCAGTGACGTCACGCGCGCAGTTGGCCGCTCTCTTTTCTCTCCGCTCTTCGTCGCGCTTCCCTCTCTCTTGCACAGTACTGTCTCTCTCTCTCTCGCCGATACGCGCGCGCCACCTCGACTCGCGCGCCACCTCGACTCGCGCGCCAACTCGTCTACTCGTTCTCTCTCTCTCTCGCACCTACACGTGCGCGCCGCCTCGACTCGCGCGCCACTCGTGTGCGCGTTCTCTCTCTCTCTCTCTCTCTCACCCGTACTCATGGTCCGCGCTCGACCACGTGCTGCGCGCGGCCGAGTATACGCTTCCCCAGGTGCGCGGCGCACCCTGGGGGAGTCGCGGCGCGTCGTAGTGTTCGCGGGTGTTGTGTGTGTTCGTGTGCGTCTATGTGTATGTGTGGGGATGTCTTCAGGGCGGCGTTCGCGTCGTCGGCGGTCAGCAACATGGCGGCTCCAAGCAGCTGGCCTCCTTCGCCTCGCCTTGCCGCCAAGTCCTCTCTGCCGCGTCGTCGTCAGCCGTCGTGATGCACGCCGCTGGCTGTTCCGCTCCGTCGGCTATGTCCTGGTGCGGCCGCCTCCCTGCGGTGCGACCTCGACGAAATCCCGGCGGCCCGAGTGCGCTCAGGCGGCATCCTCGCACGTGCTCTCTCTCTCTCGCACGCATGGCTGGCAGGTGCTGTGGCGCGTCGTCCGCTCCACACCTGTCACTTGGCGGGTCTACAGAGTGCAGAGAAGCTCGACGTTAAATAATTTATTCAATGTCGACGCCTTCTCAGCCTTGAGACCCCCCGAGAGAGAGAGCCGAATCACTCACGCGGCAAGATTATAATTGCAACGTCACAACAGTAAAAATCTTGGAAAAATCTAACACTGAAGGACCAGGCAAGCCTGAAATCGCAGAGTATCTTTTTTGTTCCGTGCAGAGGGGGGATGGTCCCCCCATTCTCGTGGGGGTCATCTACAGACCACCTGAAATACAGATGCAACGCGACTCTAATCTTTTTCCTGTCTTACTTTCTCTGGTCTCGGAGTTTAGTCATACGGTGATAATAGGGGACCTGAATGCTGACCTATTGGCGGCTTCGGACAATGCAAATACCACCAAGCGTCTTGCCAGCGAGCTCTCCATGCAATTAGTGCCGCATGACTGATGACAACGACAAAGTACTGTATTATGGGAATGAATGGCTGCCACCCTTCGGAAAGCACAGCCTATTAGACGTCACCATTGACATTCACAGTCCTGACCCTGTAAGAGAATCGTTCTCTTACAGGGACTACAACAGCATCATAGCTGATTCTCTGAATGAAGTGCTTTCTGAATGTGATTGGAATACCATGAATTCCCTAGAAATCAACCTGGAAGGTGCTTTGTCTGTTATGAACACAAATCTTAATTTAGCTATTAATTTGCTGGCACCAATTAAACAGGTTCGCCCAAAAAAGAAATGTGCTCCTTGGTTTGGTTCTCAGCTTAGGAAGCTTGTCAATAAGCGAAACGCAACCCTCAGGAGATATAAGCGTACATCTGAGACGTCGCTTCTTGATGAGTATCTAAGACTAAGCAGGGAGGTCAAGGAACGCTTAAATTACATAGCCACACAAAAAAAATAAAATTTAGGGCCTGGATATAAGACCCTCATATCCTACAGTATTTTGACCGGCTGAATCCAAATTTTGGATCAGTTTGACCCAGGCACGTCAGGGTCAAGGTCACTTCAAGGTCAAATCGGGAAATAAACGTTAAAGCGGAAAAAAATATTATATCTATATGTTTTTGAGGTCGCAGAATTCGAATTCTGGGTCAATTTGACCCTAGCACGTCAGGGTCAAGGTCATTTCAAGGTCAAATCGGGAAAAAAACGTTAAAGCGGAAAAAATATCATATCTATATATTTTTGAGGTCGCAGATTTGGAATTCTGGGTCAGTTTGACCCTAGCACGTCAGGGTCAAGGTCATTTCAAGGTCAAATGGGGAAAAAAACGTTAAAGCGGAACTAAAATTCTGTCTACCTGATTTTATTTAATCGTTACTCACGATTTTTCAATATTCGTAGTTGCGCTTTCATTCATATCGTTGGTTCCGAGTTAAAAGGTAACATCTCGGTAAAGAATTCGGTTAAGAAAGTACCAATCCAGTAAAGAATTCGGTTTAAGAAGATAACGACTCGGTACCCAATTTGAGAAGATACCAAGGGGCCCAATGAAGAAAGTACCAACTTGCAGCCCAGCGAAGAAGGCTCCGAGTTGGTATTTTCTTTATTGGGTTCCGAGTTGGTATCTTCTTCAACCGGGTTATGCCTTTTAATTCGGATCTGACAATATATTCATTTGTTCATCATCAAAACAGCCCTTATAAGGACTACACGATGTACAAAATCCGATCGTCCAACCTCCTTACGGTGTACATTGGGTAATGCTAATGCCGACGGTATCATGTTATAGTTAAATACAAAAAAATCAATCTTATAAAATAAATGGAAATTGCTGTTCGTGTTTAACGAATGGAATGTCAACCAGGAATAGTAATTTTTCCTGATTCAATATTTTTCCTTCATTTCACATTAAAATGATCTTGACTCTGATGTTATGGTGTCAAATTGGTCCCGAATTTGGATTCATTAGCCCAAAATACTATGGAATATCATGTTTTTTCGTCAATTTAACGTTTTTTGCCGATTTGACCTTGAAATGACCTTGACCCTGACGTGCTAGGGTCAAAGTGACCCAGAATTCGAATTCTGCGACCTCAAAAACATATAGATATGATATTTTTTTCCGCTTTAAACGTTTATTTCCCGATTTGACCATGAAATGACCTTGACCCTGACGTGCTAGGGTCAAACTGACCCAGAATTCGAATTCTGCGTCCTCAAAAACATATAGATATGATACTTTTTTCCGCTTTAACGTTTTTTTCCCGATTTGACTTTGAAATGACCTTGACCCTGACGTGCTAGGGTCAAACTGACCCAGAATTCGGATTCTGCGACCTCAAAAACATATAGATATGATATTTTTTTTCCGCTTTAACGTTTTTTTCCCGATTTGACCTTGAAGTGACCTTGACCCTGACGTGCCTGGGTCAAACTGATCCAAAATTTGGATTCAGCCGGCCAAAATACTGTAGGATATGAGGGTCTCATATCCAGGCCCTAAATTTTATTTTTTTTTGTGTGGCTTGTGTTATGAACGGGACTATTACATACAAAAACATCTTGTAACATCTCTCAATGAGAACAAAAATGTATGGAAGGAGATGCGAAACCTTGGCCTTCTCCCAAAGCGAAAAGAGGAGGAGTCTCACGGTTTTACCTCAAGTGCCCTCAATGAGCATTTCACCAAGGTTTCATCCTCTCCCTCGGAAGACATAAACGAAGCTAACATCCTTATAAACTCTTCGAGTGATGACGGTTTTAATTTCAAACCAGTCAATTTTAATGACGTGGTCTTAGCGATATCACATTTTTCCTCGCAGGCGAGAGGAGAGGATGGAATCCCACAATCAGTGGTGGTGAAAGCACTTCCCACCATTGGAGAATATATCGTGAGGTTATTCAACTCCTCCTTTACTAAGGGCATTTTTCCGGAGGCTTGGAAGAGGGTGCAGGTCACAGTCCTGCAAAAGAAAGTAGCCCCGACAAAAACCTCAGATTTTTTACCAATAGCGCTCTGGAAAAGATAGCCCATGACCAAATCACGGAGTACCGCAAAGAACAAAAATTACTAGATCCCTTCCAGACTGGTTTTCGTAAACACCACAGTACGCAGACAGCACTACTCAAACTGACGGAGGATGGTATGGCCATTGACAAGAGGAAGGTAACTCTTCTTCTTTTATTCGATTTCAGTAAAGCATTTGATACCATCTCTCCAGCTAAGCTTCTGGGAAAGTTGAGAGGTTTGGGGTTTACCAGGGCGGCTCTTCATTGGATTAAATCATTTTTACAAGGTCGCTCTGGAATGATTATCTCTGCAAAAAATGGAAATTCAGAGTATATTGAAACCAATCTGGGAGTTCCACAAGGGTCCGTCCTGTGTCCTCTACTCTTTTGCCTTTACGTCAATGACCTACATAACAGACTTGACGGACTTGACATTAAGCACATTTTCTATGCAGATGACCTTCAGATATATCTTCATACTGCAAAAGAGGATCTATCAGACGGCCTGACTCGACTGTCTCTAGCGGCACAGCATGTGGCGGAGTGGGCGGCATGCTTCGGACTCCGGCTCAACACCGGTAAAACCAAAGCAATTTACATTGGCTCAAACAGGAATGTGAATGACATTAACAGCAGGTCACTGCCAGGTGTTGGGCTGGGGGACGGAGTATACGTTCTGTTCAGCAAGTTGGTGCAATTGTGTGTATCGTGTGTGGTGGTTTTCAACATACGAGTAAATTTGTCGCAAAATACAATGCAATCTACCATAGAAAAATACTATCAAGCTCTTTTATTATCTGTCAAGAACATCCTAACCTGGCAAAATCGACTAACGTACCATATGGATCGTTAAGTGATATGGCCTGGCAGCTAATCGCCCAATGAAAACAAGAAAACAAAGAACAATTAAATAAAGAAATTTTGAAAGATTTTATAGAAGAACAATAAATGGAAGTTGTGCAAGTACCTCATGAAAAATCAATATATGAAAATTTTAGTGAAAGTGAATCTTTGATTATACAAAACAAATTATTAAATGACTTAAACAAAGAGTTAAAAGAAAAAAATAAACTGTTAAGTGAACTACTTATTAAAGAAAAACAAGAAGCTATCAATAAACCAAAAATGCCTAGTTTCTTGGAAATATTAAGAAACGATAAATTAAAACCATTTTTGAAAAAGTGTCCAAATTAATTATAAAAAAATTGTTACAAAAGATAAAACGAACTTAGAAAATTCTGTTATACGTCAAATTACAAAGGCAAAACTATCGAAACAAAAAGTATATTCAATAAACATAAAGACACAATAGTTATAAATTACATGAATGAAGAAAGTATTAACGCAATAGAAAAATCTTTGAAAAAATAATTAACAAAAAATTTCAACATCGAAAAAGAACAAATTAAAAAGCCAATAGTAAAAGTTGTAAATATTGACGAAATATTCAAAGACAATACTGAATTAGAACTAGATATAAATGAAAGAAATTTCAGTAACCTAGAAGAAGAAGGCAAAGTCTTACATGTATATCAAAATCCCACATCAAAAAAAATGACAGCAATACACCTAAAATATACAGTCAAATAAAAGAAAATAAAAAAAAATATACGTCGGTTATCAAAACTGCAGTCTTTGGTGTCATTAATACGACAACATGACCTAGCTGCTCTAAATTCGGACACAGTGCAAAAAAGTGTCCAAATAAAGCCACGTGTTCCAAGTGCGCTGACAATCACAAAGCCGCGCAATGCACAAGTTCGGCGCTACAATGCCAAACTTGTGCATTGCGCATATAATAGTGATCATTGTGCAATTGCCAGTGAGCAGTGTCATGTGTTCAATAACAAAATAAACAAATATATAGAAACAATGGACTATCCTTCAAGGCCAACGTATTCAAAATACTTCGGGAAAGTTGAACAACCTAAGCTGCTGCGGTCAGCATATACGATTCGCAAACAAAGATTAACATCGGTCGGCACATTCCAATCACCTGGTCAGCAAGCTATAACGCCTAAGTAATGAATCTAAATATAGATAGTGAAGTAACTATTAATCAAATAAAGTTTGATAATATTTATAATCTAAACGAATAATTAAAACCTCACAGCGAATTTATTTCTTGTCTGAATATCAGAAGTTTAAACGCCAATTACAATAAACTTTTTGTGTTCGTTAACAGTTTAACAATAAAACCAATTATAATTACTTGCACTGAAACCTGAGATTTGAAACACCATGTGTCTTTCAATATAAAAAATTAGAAGATGTTTTACAATCACAGTCACATAAACAAAGCAGATGGGGTTGTAATTTATATCAGAGAAGACATAATAGAAACAACAGAAATAATAAAGATCAACAAACTAAATATTATACAATCAAAAATAACCCTAGAAAATTAAGGTGACTTAGTAATATCAGCACTATATAGATCACATGATCTACATAAAACTGAATTTCTAATGAATATAAAAGAACTTATAAAAAACAACAAAAAAACACAAAAGCTGCATAATACTCGGTGATTTTAACATTGACATTTTAAAACAACTCCTTGAAAATGGATACTGCCCAACAATAAATACTGAAACAAGACCATCAGAACAAAACAACAACAAGGGATCCTGCATACATAATTTCTTCGTTAAATCAAGTAAGATAAATTACAGAGCAATTGTATTAGAAACCCCGTTTAACGACCATTATTCAATTTTCTTGAAACTAAAAAGTAACAAAATAGTAAAAACAAGTAACTCAAACAGCAATAAAAAAATAAACTACAGAAAATTAAATAGTATAGCAAGACATATTACCTGGAACGGCATTCATCAGTACAAGGACGCCAATGAGGCAATAAACAGTCGAATAGATAAAATTTTCGTCGGCCTAGTGGAAAAAGTGGACACCTCGATTTTTAGTCGGAAAAGCGGATACTTTGATTTGTAGGCGAAAAAGCGGACAACTCGATTTATGCTTAAAGAAACGGACACCTCGATTTCAGTTGGAAAAGCGGATACCCCAATTTTTAGTTCAAAAACCGGACAACTCGATTTATATTTAAAAAGCGGTCATCTCGATTTTCAGTCGAAAAAGCGGACACCTCGATTTATAGATGAAAAAAAGGACAACTCATGATGAATTTTACATCACGATGGTTTGAGTTGAGAACCACTGAAAATTTATATATAAAAAAATTATTTGAAATTGTTGTTTCAAATAAAATAATATAAAATTTTTTTAAGCTATTTTTTCTTTTATTATCTTTTTAATAAATATAAATATATAAATATATAAATATATGTATTAATTAATTAATGATTCATAAAAATGGTAATATTTTTCAGGAATTATTCCATTTTTATGAAGATCTTCTATGTCGAAAACGATGAAGTTACGTTGTCAGTGGCTCTCAACTCAAATCATCGTGATTTAAAATTCATCATTAGTTGTCCTTTTTTTCAACTAAAAATCGAGGTGTCCGCTTTTTCGACTGAAAATCGAGATGACCGCTTTTTAAATATAAATCGAGTTGTCCGGTTTTTAAACTAAAAATTGGAGTATCCGCTTTTCCAACTGAAAATCGAGGTGTCCGTTTCTTTAAGCATAAATCGAGTTGTCCGCTTTTTCACCTACAAATCGAAGTATCCGCTTTTTGAACTAAAAATTGAGGTGTCCACTTTTTGAACTGTAAATTGAGTTGTCTGCTTTTCCGACTAAAAATCAAGGTGTCCACTTTTTCCACTAGGCCGACGAAATAAAACATTGCATTACTCAATCAAAAACTCCAACCAAGGACAACAAACCAAGGAAAAACTGGATAACAAAAGAAGGAAAAATTATTCAAAATCTGGAAAATTGGCCGTAATAATACCACAAAAAAATCAAATTACAAAAATTATAAGAAAATACTTTTAACAAGAGTATAAATAAAGCCAAAACTGATTACGATAAAAAACAAGTAGAAAAGTATATAAACAACCAAAGAAACCTTTGGAAAATTATTAATAACAAAATTGGAAAAAGCACAAAAAAGAACAACATAAATTACCTTCAAATAAACAATAAAAAAATTTATGATCCAAACCAAATTGCTGACAATCTAAATAACTACTACAGTATCGCTGGTATAGAATTAAAGAACAGAATACCTATCCCGTCAAATATTGAACTAAAACTACCAGAATTTCAGGATAAAAGTTTTTTCATAAAACCTATTTCCCAAGATGAAGTGACAAAAAATATCTCAGAAATGAAAAACAAAAAAGGAGGTATAGATAATATAAATAGGCAAGTGCTCAAAGAAATTATACACTTAGTCTCAGGCCCATTAACATATATCTTCAACATATGCATTGCAAAAGAAATTTGGCCAGTAGCATTAAAAACTGCAGAGATAGTACCTATATGTATATATTGTCGAGGTATGCGATTGCCCCTTCAATACCGCGTAAGCATTCATCCATTTTCCGTTGGACGTCGGCAGGTGCCGGTGCTACTCCCTCCGGAATCTTCGGGTATTTATAAAGATCTTTATGGGTAACTATTGTTAGCATCTCTCGGCATTTTTCATCGACAGGGAATTGCATATATGTGTGCTTTAAGTCTAACTCGGTAAATTTCTCTCCCCCTTGGAGTTTAGCGAAAATATCATCTATAAAATGTAATGGGTATTTGTCTTTTAATATCGCGTCATTTAATGTAATCTTAAAATCACCACAAATGCGAATATTGCCATCTTCCTTCAAAACAGGAACAATTGGCGTTGCCCATTCTGATGATTTTACCTGTTCCAAGTGTCCAAGACCTATTAGCCTATCCAATTCCCTTTCGATCATTGGCTTTAATGCATGTGGTGCATGTCTACATTTTAACGCAATTGGTTTCGCATTTTCTTTTAAAGTAATTTTTAGTGTACTTTTATTATACATTCCAGGAGTTTCACTGAATAATGACTTAAAATTTTCTGTAATATAATTTTGTAAACTTGTTTGTATGTTATACAATTCGTTATCTTTTGAATTTGGTATTTTTCACGGCCACGCATCAAATTCTCCAAGCCACTCTCTGCCTATCAGAGCTGGTCCTATACCAGGTAATACGAAACACTGTAAACATTTTTTCATATTATTGAATTTTACTTGAATATTTTGTAATTTGCCAAGCGGTACTAACGATTGACCGTCATATGCTCTTAAATTTTATCAGTTTTTACGATTTCTAGATTTGCGAAAAATTTGTTGTATATTTTCTCTGAGATAACCGTAGCATACGTGCTCGTATCTATTTCAAATTCGACATTCTTAGAATTTACATTTAAAGTTACATACATTGGTGAAACCCTAGTGTTTACATGCGCAATATTATGTACCGTTTCCTCTAATTCAATGTCGCTTTTGATTGTAAAAAAATCTTCCGCAAAGTCCTCGCGTTCATTTTCGGATTCACTATTTGAATTTCTATTCTGAACCACGCTTTCTTTTTGAATATTCGAACGAGCGCTTTTACATATCACTGCCAAATGACCTTGTTTATTACAGTTGCTACATTTATTTTTACGATAGCGACATTGCGTGCTATTATGGTTTGGCTTACCGCAACAATAACAGGTTAGCAAGTTAACAAGTACAATAGGCTAATTTTTCGAAAAATTAAATAAATAAATATGGTTTACACAGTTTTAAAAGATTTAAATTTTTATGTTAAAAATGATATTGGAGTTCTAGCTACTCTAACAGATGCATTGAAAAGATTCATTACTCCCCTAACAGATCGTACCATTTTGCCCCAACCTCTCATCATAAGAAGTGATATTCGTTCTCTTTCAGTAAGTCGATTCATTTTGACTGATCTAACAAATTAAACCTTACCCAAACGCCAATTACAGTGATTAAGATTTCAAGAATCAAATTTAATACGATCAAGTGTAAAAACTATCCGATCCTGTTATCACAGTGAAGAGCGCAATCTTAGAACGGAGAAAAATGTTTTAAAAAAAATTAGAATACTAATTTATTTTGAAGCTCTATTGCTTATTAACTTATTAATAGTATTTTAACTTGATAGAAATATTTCGTTTATAATATAAATAATAAATTCAATACTTGTTTAAGTTCCAGTTCAAAATTATAAAGCTTTAATTTATCAATTTTAATTATATTTTCAAAGAAAAGAATGATTTTTATTTACTTATTTTTTATTTTTTCATGAATTCAAGATTTGCATGTTGCGTATCAACCATATTTACCATCGGTTAGCTCAATTCCAAGAAGCTAATGGTGTTCCATTGGTACATTTAACCTAAAGAACTAGGAATTCAGGGAGCACATCAGCTTTATTATTAGAAAATTGGTATAAAAAGTGTCTTATATCATGGAATCACCGAGTTTCAATCACAAAGTTTCAATCATCTGTTGCTCCAGTATGTATACTCGATTTCTGGCCCTCAATAGATTAAATTACGGATAGTGTGCTTATCAATATTAATTGTAAAATGTGAGAGGCAAGAGGACTCACGCTAATCAAGCACCCCAAAGGGAACAGATTTTACTACGTCCACGTCGTTGTTTCTGGATAATGCTAAAAGTAAATAAGAAAATTCAAAGTAAAATGTCCTTGAAGGGAATCGTCAAGGTCCTGCAGAGTGTCACCTTTGCATGCACCTTGATAAAGGTAATAACTTCTGTGGTACTAAAATTATGAATTTTTATGCCAAGAGGTTTCTAGACCTTGTTCAAGGTTAAATGACCTTGTGTGACCATCAAGGTCATCCTTGACCCATAGCTTGTGCTCATGTTTGGACGTAAAATTTTCTGCTCTTTTGATTTCCGTTGTCAAAATTAGGAGTTGCCATTTGAGAAAACAAAGTAGACCTTGAAATAACCTTGAAAGTCAAACCCAAGGTAACTATCAAATTTCTTGACAAAAGTTACCTCTAGATTGACCTTGACCTTGTCCAAAATTAGTTTACCTGGAAAATTATTAAGGTGATCCGGGACTTTATGGACACCCTGTATAAATTTATTATATACTCTTGTATGACTTATTTTCACTTCCCGGCCGATGCACCAGTTTTTAACTTATTAACTTTAGTATTCTTAATTCAGTTAATAAGGATGCGTCTATGTTTATTTACAAAAACGTCCGAGCTTTGCGACATAATTACTCATTTCCAAAAATTTAAAGTTTATTCTATACTCTGTCATGACTCGTCAGCTGCTCGGATCCCGAAGGCGCAAGAGAGAGAGAGAGAGAGAGAGAGAATAGAAGAGAGCGACGGGCGGGTTTTCGGGGCGGCCGCCATGTTCTAGGTTGGTTTCGATGGCAAAACAAGTGCTCCTAGCATAGAAGCTTTTTCCCGAGTTGCCCGTTGGTTTTCCCTAAAGTTTTTCCTCGTGTGGGGAGGAACCAGAGACAGGAAGTGAAGACTCTGACTAGCAACGCGAGAAGCAGCGTCTGCAGCAGCAGCAGCAGCGGCAAGGAGATACGCAACAACGAGAGTACCAGCGAGTGAATGAACGAGCGATCGATGTCGACAGACGCTATTATAAGGTAAGAGGAGTGCGCAAAACCAGGACGGATGCATTTAGGAAACCTTCTCTGTGGCGTATGTGGTGCAGCGTCCGCGAGTGTGTACATGTGTGTGTAAGGGCATCGGCCCGAGCAATGTACGTGAACGCGAACAGCAGCCCTCCTTGTTGCGTCGGTGATTCAGCCGTTGGGCCTGGTTGTAGAGTCACTGGCGTTCGGCTTATAATCGTCCAAGCTTCTACTGGCATGAACAATACTGAGACTACTGCACTGATTTTTCACTAACAACGTGACAGTATCATGGAGGATTGACGACTGAACTGGCGACTGTCCTTTAACAAGGGTTTTTATACTCGTTTTCAATCTCCTTCAATCGGGAGGTCGCCATATTTTTGATGGTCCAGCTCATGGGATAATTTGGTTAACAAGATAATTAGTAAGCCACTCTTATAAAAGTTTTTGTGGTAGTTCGAGTTTTTACTACCTTTTGCGCATTTTCGTTAATCGATTTACTGCACGGACCCGAATATAACACTTCTCGGGGTTCTAATGTCTTAGGACAGAATATTCATTTGTGATTATTTTCTGATGACTTTTTTGATGCAAAAACTCGACACTGAATGTCTAAGGTAATAAAAGAAGACTTATTAGTACCTGACTCCTAAGCTGTCTGTCGGCCTTTAAGTCCGCGACCTTTCGGATAAGTTTTACTGCCGGATGTGTATTTTTCGCCGGTCAATTTATTGCATTGTTCCAGGGTCTTTCATTTTAATTTTGAGGTAGGATGATTATCTGTACGACAAATCTAGCGCCGCAGTGACTTGTATCTCTAGAGTAATAAAAACTTTCGGCTACCTGCTTTTAGCTGTTATATATTTTGCCTCATTTTAAAGTATTCCCTTTTTCAAATATACTGAAGCCTTGTTTTTTGTTAATGGACCCGACATTATTTTCGTAAAATATAAACTTTAATTCTCGCTGACATGTTTATTGAGTTTGGTTCGTCATGAAAAATTATATTTCCTATTTTATTATTATTCCTATAAATTATTTTTTCCTATTTTCTTTATCAAGCTCCTTTTTTACGGCGTAACAATGTACAGCTGTGTACAATATTTGCGATGCCATCGTTATACGACACATATGTACCTGCTGTAATGTACACTGCGGTATCTAGTACGTGTTTGCCACTGGAAAAAGTTCTTGGAGCGAAAGACCAAGCTGTTGCAACGTGTAAGTGAATTATCATTGCTCAAATCTTTATAAGATGGTAACATTGTTGTATAAACTTCATCGGCAAGAGGTCACCAACAGCTTGATTTTTGCCAAGAACACCTAGAATTTTCTTTCGGTGGGTATCTTTCGCGTCTCGGTCGATCGTTGGTCGATAAGTTGTAATCCAGCGTTGCATATGTTAGTTTAAGCCAAATAAAATCGATTTTTGAAGATCTTAGAATGGTATTACCCCTTAAATAAATACTAATCTTTACTATTTTTGTATTTTATCTATTAAAATTTTTTACAGGCTATAGCTGAAGTTGTGAATCATATGAGCTGGAAGTCTTTTACTTTTGTTTATCAAACCAATAATGCATTGTCAAGAATTCAAGAAACTCTTCAAAATAAATTAAGTAAACATCATCATATAACAATTAGAGAACTTCCACCATTATCGAAAATAAGACTTTTGCCAGAAAAGGATCGAGACAATATATATGAAAGTTTAGTCAAGGAAATTCAGGCCCAATCTCAATTCACTTTATTGTTAGATATAGAAAATGAAAATGTAGCAAAATTATTTGATGTAATGAAAAAAATGGGATTAATGACCGATTATTTTATGTGTCTTTTAACCAGTTTAGTAAGTACTTTTTAATATTATTTTAAAATTCCATTACTGCTTTTGTGTATTATGAATAAATTAGGCTCGCCTCATGGCGAGCTTCGCTTTGTATTATTTGCATCGCTTCGCATTTTGCATAATAGGCACGAGCTGTTTGAACACGTGGAATCACGTAGCGATTAAAATTCATTTTCTCATCCTGATAGTATACAAATAGTAATTTAAAAGTGAAAAAAGTATGCGGAGCGAGCGGGACTTGGTGCGCATTTGGGAATAAGTGCGGGTATTTACAGACAATGCGAGCGCGAATTTTTTTTTTGAATAATTGAATAACTGAATGTTGTTGGTGCGAATAGCTCGCAGTGATAGGAGTGATTGCTTAGTCGGAAAGTTGGCATTAGTTGTCAGTAAATTTATGCGTTCAAAGAAGTTGAATTAAGTGTTTCAATGTCTGGTAGATTGGAAAGTAGTTAGGTAAGCTTTTTCGTTTTGTGGTGAGGGAATAATTAGTGTAGATTTGTGAAGATAGATGCGATGAGTAGAGATTGTCGAGAATATTAGTGGAGAACGTGCTCCAAGAAGTTGGCCCATATAAACGGTCGGGAACATGCAGAATTTACTGTGACTTTTCCAAAAGTACCGCAACACACGAATACGAGGATAAGTGTAAACAATCAAAATGACTTCAATTCGGTAACTTTAAATAAAATTGAATCAAGGGATTATTGTGAGATTCAGCACTCATTTCTTGAGTGTTCGTATTTTTTGAGCGCGTTTTTTAGCAGTCACAGGGTGGTGGTTAACCCCAAACGAGCAGCGACGTGTCGGACAGTATTTGTATTAGTTGTTGATGATGTCCCCAGCTCCAACGTGCCAACGGCCTCCCTTGAGATATAAACAGCCAAAGAATGATCCAAGAAATGGTATATAGGCTTGGCACCTTTCATTCTTTTGATTTGGTATGTTTCCACTTGAAATGAAGGATAAGAGACTTTTGAGGTAGAGTAGAATTTTTAAGTGGAATTTAAGTGAAGCCCGGTCCGCCAGTAATTGTAGTAGTGTACTTAGAAATATAATATTACATAGTTTATAACTGTATTAAAAGAAACTAAATATTTAATCAGATTGTTTTATTTCGTTGGTCTAAAACAAAAAGAGGTTATCTGTAAATAAATTTATATTTATATATTATTGAAAATTAAAAATATTTATTTTTGTTTGAGATTTTTATAACTAATTGTTAGGATCAGCGCAGTTACAGGGAGCAGGGATTTAATAAACGAGGTTGAGGTTAAGTTGAGCTTTATTAACGTTGAACCCCAAGCTTACATCCATACCTAACCTATTTCTTGAACACGTGGCAGTCTTTGTATTATGAGTTACTGTGCGATGAAGTGTTACTAATGATGAGCTGGATGACGCAGGGTGATAAAAATGAGCAGGAAAAATTACACTGGGGATGAGTCGGTAGAAATCGAGAGAAAAAAGATTCTTGGAGCACTGGTACAGGACCGAGTCGTTCAAGAGGTGAGCACGGGCAGTACGAGATAGCGTGGGGACGCTGGAAAACGCAGGTCGAAGCGTTGGCTAGTGGGCTAGTGGTGGGAACAAAAAAGTCTCCCGGAATTCGCAGCGGTCCATCGTCTCCACCATGCCATTAGCTTGCGGGTGGTAAGGTGTTATCTGGATCCGGTTAGCGCCTATTAGGTTGGGCAGCGCGGAGAAGAGTCTCGCCTCTAATTGGGGACCTTGGTCCGTTGTTATGGTAAATGGAGGGCCGCACGCTGACACCCACTGGTTGTAGAATGCTTTTGCAATTGTGTCCGCCTGCTGATCCGGTAAAGGAATTACTGCTGGCCAGCTGGAATATTTGTCAACTATGGTTAAGCAGTATTTCAAACCCTCATGGAGCGGCATTTTTACGATATCCAGGTGGATACCTGCAAAACGCGCGTTAGAATCCGCGAATTCTCCTAGGGCTGCTCTGTTGTGATGGTTGATTTTTGAGCGCTGGCAGGGAATACAGC
This sequence comes from Sycophila sp. Sp_5, assembly GCA_018906775.1. Lineage (NCBI taxonomy): Eukaryota > Metazoa > Arthropoda > Insecta > Hymenoptera > Eurytomidae > Sycophila > Sycophila sp. Sp_5. The sequence continues at coordinate 226,942 of JACCID010000179.1, forward strand.
TGCGCGTTCTGCGTGCCACCTCCTTTCGTATACATGGCCAAAAATATTTCTGCGATGCTAATCTCGTTGTAGCTCGGGTTGATGGATGCGATAGACCATAGATTATGACGAAGGCTGCTTCCCTGAACTGGCGCAGGATGTATGGACGTATTACGTTTTGGTCTATTGCGCAATATAAAGTCGTCCCTTAATCGCCAGCGGTTGCAGCGTAATCGAGCTCGGTAGGAGGTGTGGCAATTGTGGATCGTTTTCTTGACCCTAAATCAGTCTGGTAAGCGTGAGGGTAGCTGGCATATTTACCGTTTACACCCGCGAGGGTGCGTCGGATGCCGAATTATGCTCGCGCTTAGTATACGCGAAATTTATATTTAGTTGCAACAGGTAGTGTAATTGTCATGCTTACGTGGCGACGCTTACTCCGATGGCTGGCTGCTTGCAAACGTCAGCGGCTTACGGTCCGTTAGCAGCGTACATTGCCGACCCTCTAGGATACTGCGGAAATGTTTTGCTGCCGTGAACGCCGCTAATAACTCTCGATCATACGTACTATAACAGTGCTCCGCGTCGGAGAGTTTCCTCGAGTAATATCCCAGTGGTTTCCAGGTACCGTTATCGCTACTGCCGCTAAAGCCTGCCTACTTGCTTTGAATGCTTCCTCCGCGTTTGGTGTCCAAGTCAGTGGCAGCGGTTTCTTTCGCTGGGGCAGTTTTTTCAGTAGTTCGTTGAGTGGGGCCAAAAGGCGGGTTGCTACTTTTCCGGGATTGAAAAATGAAATTTAGAAGTCTATTCTACATTTATAAAGATAAAGTTTGCCGCCAACCAAAGTTACCTAGACCCCTCCTAAGCCGTTATATAGCTAAACAACGGTTGATATCGTTTTTATTTTTTTTTTCTCCTCAATAAAAAAAGCTAGCAATATGCGGTTGATGGCATTTTATTCTGTATAGAGTCTACTTTTCTGTGACTCTTTTCAAGGTCACATATATAGTTCTTCTAGTATAAAAATAGATTTTTATTTTTTAGATCACTATATCTTTTTCAGAAGTGGGCTTCAGGATTGGATTTTTTTTCCAAGTCTCTGTTTTCTTCTGAAGAATAAAAAATTTTATACGAACCGTATTTTCATTGGCGCCATGCTCAATTAAAAAAATTCATTTTTTTAGCCGTTTTTCGTTTCTAGCACGTTTTAGGCTGATTCTATAAAAATATTAATAATACCATCGTATTCTACGCAAAAAATGCATTGAAAACATGTATTATACTATTATCGTCGGTAACATCATACAAGTAGAAATAGATGATTTAATTCCAACCTTCGAGTTTCTAAGTGTTGCATATGGGTAAATAAAGACACAGGTTCAAACGCTGATTTCTCCTAATATAATAGTGATAAAAACAGATATATGACACATGTTTTCGATGTATTTTTTTATGTAGAATACGATGGTTTTATTAGTTTTTTTATGGAAACGTCCTAAAACGTGCTAGAAATAAAAAACTGCTAAAAAAACAGATTTTTTAAACTTTTGAGCATGGCGCCGATGAAAATACGGTTTGGATAACTTTTTTTTTATTGATCAAGAGAAAACAAAGATTTAAAAAAAAAATCCCAACCCTGAAGCACTCCTCTAAAAAAAGATATAGTGATCTAAATAATAAAAATCGAATTTTATACTGGAAGAACTATATATATGACCTTGAAAAAGAGTCACAGAAAAGTAGGCTCTATACAGAAAAAAATACCACCAGCCGCGTATTGCTAGCTTTTTTCGTTGAGGACAAAAAATAAAAATGATATCAACCGTTTTTTAGCTATATAATGGCATAGGAGGGGTCTAGGTCGGTACGGTTGGCGGCAAAATTTATCTTTATAGAATGTAACGGGGTCGCCCCTGGTCCGCACCTACGTCCCTCGATACGGCTGTGTGCAGCAGCCAGCTGCACACGTGCGATGCCGTCCGCTACAAACGCCGGGAGATTCAAACTCCCGGCTTCCTCGAGCTCAGCTGAGACCGAGTGCGTGCTGAAAAGGATCGCGAAGATCATCCGCGCCGATTAGCTCTCGGTCGCGGTTCACGGGAAGGTTGGACGTGACCGGGAAAATAACAGAAAGATCAAAATAAATATTAGAGAGATTTATTTCTCTTTCGTCAATCAAATCAACAAGGCAGAACAAATCTCGCATCGTTGTCGCGCAGATCGAGGTCGATTGCAAACGTGCGCGCAGTTTGGGCAGATGCCCTCACACACACACGCTTGCGCACGTTGCGCCACTCAAATACACGCGGGGAATGCTCCTGGATGCGACCGTCCAGGACACGCGCACTCCTCCTATCTTGGTCGGCCGACCCGCTCTCGCTCTCCCTCGCTCTCGTTCCCTGTAACTTCCGCGGCTCGGAGTAGCTCGATGGCAACAGGACTGTTCTGCACCTGGACCTCTTTTCCTGGAGTCGTCCTTCACGCCACCCTGGTCGGTTGTCGGCTCGACACCTCGTAGGCGAACGCCAACGGCACTTCTCGTTCGGAGATCGACCGACGCGGTCGATCACCCGGATTAATCTGACCTTTGTCTCATATTTTGCAAATGAGCGACTCTAGCTTTCCCCCCGCCTGCCTCATGTGTCGCTCCTATCCTCGCACCTTCGCGGCGCGAGTCTTTATATTGAGCCATGTAGAATAGACTCCTAAACCTCATTATTCAATCACGGAACAGGGGCATTTCAACTATCTTAACTTAATAACCTTTCGTCTTTGCAAAGATTTGCAATTCGTCTTAACCTAGTAACAATGTTACTAGACATTACGAATGCATGTGCACTTTGCAAAATATCCGTTTTTAGATGGGTTTTATATTTAAGATTTAGTTTTAAGTGGGTCAGCCTGGGTTAAATTTAATAAAATACACTTTCCAGTTTAATAGGTATAACAATTGTATTCATCACTTTTGATTGCTGGAACTTTTTACACTTTAACTACTCGCACAATTTGTTTTTTACCTCTAGTATTGTTCCATCAAATACATTTGAAATTTTTATTTATTTGTCCACTTGCCATAGCTTTTCTCTCAATAAAGTAACTTATATGTCACCGAACCAGGTTCAAAATACTCTTCATTACCTGCACTACAGATGTATCGGATCACTTTTCTGAAAAAAATTACATAAAAGGTTATTGTAGACACTTTTTGTCCAAAATATTAGGCAGTTACTAATATTTTGCACGAAAATGGCCAAAAAGTCGTATGCAGTTGTATTTTAGGAGAAAAAGTTTAAAACCAAAGATATAGGATTTTTTCTTGGCTATTCGTCGGTGATAATGACCATGACCTTGACCATAACCTTGAAGATTATTAGAATGTCAAATGGTTTTTTCAGTAGGAACCCACAATTTTCACCTCAGCAATGAAAAGAGCGGAAAATTTTACGTCCGAATGTGACCTTGACCATGACCTCATCATTGACCTTGAAGGTTATTTGAAGGTCAATATTTATTTCTGTGGGAACCCATATCTTGTATTCAATAATCATGAGTGATCACAATTTACCTTTGATGACCATTAGTTACCGTCACTGGCTGGGTAGATCTGCGATTATCCACCAGTGGCCAAGAATGAATTAGTTTGCCTTCGATGACCATCACTAACCATATGTGACCAAAATCTACCTTTGATGACCATTAATGACTGTCAATGACTGAGTAGACCTTCAGTTATCGTTAATGGACTTTAATTAATTCATTTGCCTTCAGTGACCAGCAATAACCATAAATGACCAAAATTTACCTTTGATGACAATTAGTGACCATCAATGACTGGGTAGATCTTTGGTTATCCACTAGTAGGCATTAATGAATTCAAAGTTAGATACCTTTGATTTTTGGAATTTTAACACTAATTCTTTAGTTAATTGGACTCACTTTTTCCGAAAAAGCAGCAAATGGTAATTCTGGATATTTTGTTAACAGTTGGTCTGACTGTTAGTGATACTGCTCTTGTAGTTTGCAAAATTATTTATTCATGCAGCTGTCGCTTCTTCGAAAGTTCTGTTTAGAATAGGTTAGAAGCAGAGAAAATGTTTGCTGGCTGTTATTCCACCTATCCTCCACAGAATAGTTAGAGAGATTTCCTGCGTGTCCTGTTTCCTTTATGAATAGTCCTTTTCTGGATATTTGAAGGTTTTCCGAATCATAATTTTGTATCCCTTTTCTTCGAAATGGCTCCTCTAACAAAACAAGAGAGGGTTACAATTTTGATGATGAGAGGGTGGGGAGATAGACAGAGTTCGTACGAAGAAATGCGAATATTACTTAATGAAACCTTCCGTAATGACGAGGAAGTAATTTCGAAGTCAACGGTTTTCCGTACGGTACAACGATTTGAAGAAACTGGGAATAATAACAATCGTCCGAAACCTGGAAAACCAGTTTCCGTGACGTCAGAAGAAAGTCAGTTTGAAGTAGCGCAAGTATTCGTTGAAAATCCCCATTTGTCAAGTAGAAAAGCAACCCAACAACTTAAAATGAGTTGAACATTAATTAGAAGGATTTTAAAAATTATCAAATTTCATCCGTACAAAATTCGTATTCATCAGCAGCGAAACGAGGATGATTTCGATCACAGAATAGAGTTCTGTGAAATTATGATGCAAAGAGTCGATGACAACCCCAATTTCCTATTTAATATCGTATTTTCGGATGGAGCTAGTTTCGAACTGACCGGTAAAGTCAATCATCAAAACTATAGATACTGGAGTAATGAAAACCCTCATTGGTTGTATGAGGGTTATACACAATCACCTCAAAAGTTGAACATATGAGCAGGGCTTTATAACAATTGAATAATAGGACCATTTTTTATTGATGGGATTTGAATAGTAATAAATACTTGCAACTTCTAGTAGAACGTATTGTTCCGACCTTGCCGGAGATCGCTGGTAATAATATTAACTGTGTATGGTTTCAACAGGATGGAGCGCCTACCCATTATGGGGTAATTGTTAGAGATTATTTGAATATTACGTTCCCAAATCACTCGATTGGTAGGAGAGGTACAATTGAATGGCCAGCAAGGTCACCGGACCTAGCACCAAAGAATTTTTTTCTTTGGGGGTACATAAAAAGCAAAACTGATTATACCAAACTACGTGATCTGAATCAATTAAGGTAGCGAATAGTTGACGTGTGTGCTCAGTCACCATCAGACATAATTAGACGTGCCATTGATAATTTCTATTTTCATTTAGGACACTGTCAGACTGTTGAAGGGAAACATTTTGAGAATGAATTGTAAATTGACTGGCCGGGGTCTCTCACCCTTGCCTTGACTGGTCGGGATCTTCAAGGTCACGGTGACGTAGACGGTAGACGTAGAATGTTCCGCTCTTTCCATTTCCGGGGTCAAAAATATGGGTTCTTACTGAAGAACACAATTTGACCTTAAAACAATCTTCAAGGTCAAGGCTAAGGTCATGGTCAAGGTCAAATTCGAACGTAAAATTTTCCGCTCTTTTCATTTCTGAGGTGAAAATTGTGGGTTCTCACTGAGAAAACCAATTTGACCTTCTAATAACCTTCAAGGTTATGGTCAAGGTCATGGTCATTATCACCGTCGAAGAGCCAAGAAAAAATCCTATATCTGTTCTTTTAAGCTTTTTCTTCTAAAATACAATCCCGCCGAATTATTTTGCCGTTCCGATACTTTTGGCCAACCCTGTACAGAGTGGGCCATTTTAATCTATACACCCGAATTTCTTCGTTCCTAAGAGGTGAAACGAAAAAATGGTTTAGACAAAAGTTGTTCATGACAAAGGGGGTCAAATAATGGTGATCTTGAATTCGACTCTGAAATCTATTTTCAAGGTTATTTGAAGGTCAAAGGGTTTTTTTTTTTTTTAAATGGGAACCCCTATTTTTGATACTGGATTCGGAAGGAGCGGGAAATTCAACGTCCGAAACATTATAGCAAATTCTTTATTACCCTTAAAAGGTCATTTCAATGTCAAATTCCAGCAAAACCGGTGTTTTCAAAACTATCTTGAGGTTAGGGTGTTAGTTGAAAAAAATCATGTGGTTTTTCCCATTGGCCGCCATTTTGGATCCGCCATCTCGGATCCGCCAGTTTTAATTTTGAGTTGCCAATGCCGGATTGGGACTTCATGGTTTCTAAAAACCACACGGTCACTTTAGAGAAAAAAACAGATGGTCATGATGACCACCTGGAATAACCACATGGAAATACCACATGGTTTTTTTTAACAGGGCATCTTGGAATTTTCAAAAACTAATCTCAAATTCGTAATCAGCGATCCCGAGAACCCCCCGAATAATAGTTTTCAGTCAGTTTTACCGTGATAAACTTTTATTCTGGACTGGTGATATAATTTGTAAAGAATATCCGTAGGATTATGATAAGCCCATTTACGGGCATTGCCACAATCGAATTTGTAGGTATAATGCAAGATCTAGAATTTTGTTTACTACTCCGAAAATTTGAGATACTCTAATCTTTTAGCAAATTTTCTTGTTTTCTGGATAAAGCGTTTAAGATGTTCTTACGATATCTACAAATAATTGTGTATTTCGTTAATTTCGTTTACTGCTTTCCCCAATAAAGATTTTTTGTATAGCATAAAAAAAGAACACAATCTCTGTATACTAGTTCTTCTATAAAAAAAAAAAAAATACTATAGCTTGCCTTTTGCTTTAAAAATGGCTGAATACGCGCCCAATGAGATGGTTGATATGATAATGATTTTAGGAGTGTGTAATAATAATTATCGTGCTACAGCAACACTGTACGCTGAACGTTCTCCAAATAGAAGACATCCTACTAATGTGACAATACAAAGTGTAACTGATAGAGCTCGTCAAGGACGCCTTGTTCGCCAACGCAGGCGTCGCGAATACAATGAAGTTGATGCACCTGTCATAACTATTCTTGCAGTTATTCATCTTAATCCTCATATCAGCAGTCGTCAAATTGAAAAAGAAGTCGGTATTCCAAGGAGAACATGTCTGAGAATTCTAATTTGGCTTAATTACCATGCTTACCATATCACGCTCGTACAGGAATTCAGAATAAATTACATGCAAATAAGGATTGAATTTTGCCAATGGGCTTTACGGACTATAGTAAATGATCCCAATTTTTTCAACTATGTCCTTTTCTCTGATGAAGCAAAATTTTATAGCGATGGACATTTAAATAGGCACAATTGTCATTATTGGTCAAATGAGAATCCTCACTGGCACAGAACTGTGGACCATCAGCATCGTTGGAGCCTTATGGTATGGTGTGGAATTGTAAATGGATATTTGATTGGTCCTTACTTCTTTAAACGGAACGTTGATAGACGACATTGAATTAACGATAGAATTTGACATTGAAATGACCTTTTAAGGATAATAAAAAAAAATTTGATATACCGTTTCGGACGTAGAATTTCCTGCTCTTTCAGAATCCAATATCAAAAACAGGGTTTCCCATTAAAAAAAAAAAAACACTTTGACCTTCAAATAACCTTGAAAATGTATTTCAGGATCAAATTCAAGATCACCATTATTTGACTTTTGTCTAAACCATTTTTTCGTCTCACCTCTTTGGAACAAAGAAATTTGGGTGTATAGATTAAAATGGCCCGCCCTGTATATCCAATTATACTGTAATTGTATTATGTATTTTAAGCGGTTAAATAAATAAATAAATAAATACCAACGGCTTATGATCAGTTACTAGGGTAAATTTTTGGCCGCGTAAATAAGGTATGAATTGCGTAACAGAATAAACAATTGCAAGGGCTTCCCTTGAATAGGTGTCATATTTTTGTTCTGTTTGGGTTATTGACCATGAGACAGAAGAGATAGGGATTCTTCCCCTAATTCTTCTTGAGAAAGTATTCCTACGACAGTGGATCCGTTTGCATCATAAATTACAATCAATTTTATCAGTAGTGGGAATTTTATGCGTTATAATATTTGTTGTTTTCAATTTCTCATATTTTAAATAAAAAACATTAGCATATTCTTCTGTCAATTTTTCATTACATTTTTGCAATTTTTCTTCTATATGTTGGTACCTCAATTATTTCTTTAATTCGCTTATTCTATTAATTTCGGGTGATTCCTTCTTTAATGTCATTATTACACTGCTACCCATAAACTGCTCTTTGAATAATAAGCTCATTTTTCCTCAAACATTTCTTCTTTTATTTGAATATCTTTTCTATTATTAATGATCGTGTCTTTTCCTTGACACATAATTTCCTTAATTGACTCTTTATCGTCATTAATTTTATTAATACTTTCTTGTTCCAAATATATCTCTTTATTCTCCACTTCAGCATAATTGTTATCAATAAAAAAATTTTTTTCTTCATTTCTTGATAAATCCTCTTCGTAAAATACATATTTCTCATAATTTTCTCTCCAACAATACTTTCTCTCTAAATCCATAAAATAATTTATTAACATTTTTTCATTCTTCTGACACAATTCTGCAAAAGAAATGATAAACCCATTCCAATCTAAATAATTATTTTATATTTTTTTTGTGCATTATTCTGCTTAAAGAAATCAGTGCTCAATATTCCTGATTCATATATAGGAAAATCATCATTTACTACATGAAAATCTATTTGTTTATTATGAAAATTGACTTTAATTTTACCGAAAGTATTAATAAATTTGTTTTTCCTTTTAATATTAACACTTCTGCTGTGTTGGTAGGTGTATACGGTGACACTTCTAACGTAAAATTTAAGGGACGATTTGTTGCTTAGATATTTATCTAAGAACAACTGTGGTAAGGTTTATTTTATCGACAGCCTTCTCAACGGGTGGGCGGATAGCTGTCGCATTCTCCCTCTGCGCGCCAAGCCGAGAGGGATACGTCCCATTTCCTGAATTTTAGTCATTACCGCGGCATAGATAGATAGATAGATAGATAGATAGAATTTATTCACCTTCTGCATAGGCAAAAATAGAATATAAAATAAAATATGGAATACATAATAGTCACAGTATAAAATTACAATAATATACAATAAAATGTGACGCGCTTGATCGTATAAGAGGCCTCCATCGGCAATGCACTAGGCCAGAACGTAAGTGCTCATAGGCGAGTGCAGCCGGAAAGGACCACCAACGCGCGCAACACCGGGTTCAATTTGATCGGACCCGAAGTACCCCAATCGGTGGAGGTGATGGAGTAAGCAACGCTGTGTGCCCGACTATTCTGGCGCACTAACGCGCCACCCTGGGCACTGGGCAGCCCCAGTAGAAAGATACTAGGCGCGAAAAACCTCGCCTAGTATCTCCACTCGCCTATAGCGGTTGGCCAGAGTAGCATGGGCCAGGGGAGGGTAATGCCGCCTGTCAACCCGCCACTACTCCGACTTTTCGTAGGTGTTATTGAGAATAGTCTTCAGAGGTGCGCCATGCCTCCTAAAGCCGCCTTTGTTAGTAAAGGTGAAGATGAAAATGGAAATAATAATTTAATTTAATTTGTAAGGATTTGAAATTTATTAAAACTAACATTCTAATAAAAAAATATATAAAAGGTAATTTACGGTTCTTTCGCACGTGCTAAATGTATGAATTAATTTTCAAAATGAGATCCGCATGGGCAAAGTGCACCCCAGAACATAAGTGCTCGTTTGGGGAACCCGATGGAAGGGTATCAAAAAAGATAAGAGTGAAAGCGATCGGATGAAAACGATGCCAGTCGACTAAATTTCGCTGCCTTATATCCATTATGGGCCTTGTTTTGTTTACGCGCCGGGCGGCGCAATACTGTTTACATAGTGAGCCGCGGTCCTTCACATATTCAAGTCTTCGGTTTCGGCCTTACGAAAAAGCTTTATTTTATTTAATGACATGTTTGCCATGTGGGATGTCACACAATAAAATTATAATATGTGACGCGGGGTACTGCGGGGTACCTTCGCGTCGTTGCGAGCTGGCACCAGCGGGCGTGAGCGCGGCTTAGGTTAGGCTAAGCCGGCGCGCGCGGGAGGACTCTCCAGGTGCCAGGGCCGGCCGAGGACGAGCGAGAGTCCTACGTGTTGTATGAACTGCCCGACTCACTTTTCTGTTGTGAGTGCGGGCGAGTACTGGGCGAGGAGTCGAGGACCGCCTCGACTCCAAGACGAAGCGTCGTCTTATACGTGCTCGTGGGCATCGTTGCCCATAGATTTCTCCTTCTCTCTCTCTACCACAGACTAGGAGCGAACTTCCGTGCAGTGGGAGTCGCGGCTCTCGGTGACGAGCCGCAACGTAGGAAAACGTCGCGGCCGAAGGCAGGTGCCCGAGGTCGCATTCGCTACGTGTCGCGCGGAGCGGGCAAGCGGCCCGTTCCCCTCCGTGTTTACGTTGGTGTACCGCGCGGAGCAGTCAGCCGGCCTGCTCCCGATTTCGTGCGTTTGTTTACGCGGAGCGAAGTCGTCGTTCCACATAAACATTGTTGATCGCGAGTTGTGCGATCGGACAGCAAAGCAAACATTGCACGGCAATGTTCGGACGCGTTCGGAGCACTCGGCTCACGCGCCCGATCACGACTAACATCCCTGGGACGCGGATCCTTGTAATTTATTTCACGGAGGCAATAAAGGCCTCCAACATCCAACTTTACTCGATCTTGTTATTTCTTCGAGTAGTCCGCGGGACTACTCGCCGCCCAGTTCCTTGCCGCCTAACCTCTCGGATACCGCCACTTTCCAGTAAAGCTGATAGGCCGGCACCAGCTGCACAAGTGACGGACAGCTACGCGAGCGCGAAGGACATGCTCGCTTTTAGCACACGAGTTCGAGAAGCGAGAATACAGGCGTACTCTCGAGTTGTAGATAGGTCGCGGCGACGCGAGTTCGCCGTCGGGTGCTCGCGAGCAACCCGAGGTAAGACCTCGCGGGGAAAAAGGTCTCCTCCGCGAGACAAATAGAGGGCAACAACCCCGTTACAAATAAAACTTTATCACAGTCACCTTCAATCACTACCACAGCATTTGCAAATAACCTAGCACGTCATAGTATAAGAGAATAAATAATTTTAAAATATAGAAAATAAATACTTATAAAACAATGTAGAATACAACTATGGCTGACTAGGAATTTAGGCTATGTAAAGTATTTAATACAAGAAAGCATGGAGGCTAAGGGTCCAATACACCTATATATTGGCGCACCGCTCTCTTAAAAGCTGCAGCTTCCACAGGCGAGCACCTTGTACTTGGAAGGTCCTGGCACCAGTTTCGGTACACGCCCTTGGTATATTAAGTACCTGCGGTTCCCCCTAGCAGAAAGCCTGGGGATGAACTTGGAAAAAGTAAAATAAATAATATTAAGAAATAATATTATAAAGTAAGAGGGCTGTGAAATACAGTCTGCGAGAGTCAGCTATAAGTCATCCCAGACATCTCCTGTAGGGCTGTGAAATGTGATCATCCCTTCTAACTCTGCAAACATATCTCACACAGGCATCACTAAATCTTTGCAGTCGAATACGTTGCTCGTCCGTCGTGTCTAGGTACAGTGCAGAGCAGTAGTCAAGGTGAGATTGCACAAAGGACTCAGCTAGTCTCCTGCGGAACTTCTCAGTGGTACAGGCCCTGGAAAACCGCAGATAATACAGGACTTTATTTACCTTTTTCGTGATAGTGCCAATCTGCGGCCTCCATGAAAATTTACTGTCTAGTACAACCCCTAGATTTATAACTCCTAAGCTTACCACGGAAGCCCTACTGGTACTGAAAACATTCTGTTACGTCCAGGTTTAAGAAAAATTCAAATATAATTTTTTTCAATTTTATTTTAATAATATTTTTGAGTGGATTTACAAAGAGAATACAATTTTTGTTTAAAGGCATATAGAATAATATTCTAAAAGGTTACAAGGCAACAGTAGTAGATAGAAAATGTACCTCACGGGTATAGGTGAGAAAGTCTGCGGGGCGTCGAAAGGCTGCGGCAGGTAGTTTCTGCTCGCTTCCTATTTCTCTTTTTATCTCTCTCAACATGAAAAAAAAAAAAAAAAAAGAAAAGAAAAAGGAAACGAAAAAATAAAAAATACTACTCCTTCTACGACTTCTGTCACTTACATATTCGGTTGCATAAACCTCGGGTTACCATCGGCTCCAAAACGTATCCTCTATATATATATTTCGTTGTAAAAAGGAAATAAGTATAGTATAATAATAAGTAGAGAAATGAATAAAAATAATTAACACGACTCTTTTTACGACGTACCAATATTCGTATGTGCACTTGTGAGGAAGTGTGAAATGTAATTAGAATACAAGTTAAGGCAATAAGAGAGATCAAGTAGGTCAAGCAACAAGATGCCGATATATTAAAGAAATATTTAGATGTAATTTGTAAACGGATGCTAACACATATTTGAAGCAGAAAATGGGAATGCACAGAGCGCACTGGCTTTTCCTTACGGAGTGAACCCTAGAAGTGAATCATGAAATAATTTTACTACTGAAACAAGTCTCCGCATAATTTAGTTTTCGGCATATAAAAAATAAGTTACACCCGAATGCTACTCAATATTCGAGGCAGAAAGTAGAGACGCATTGCACTTAGCCACCTTTCCTAGGGAGTTAGCCCTAAGAACAAATCACGTACAAGCAAAAAACCATATTATTATTTACGCCTAAATTTCTTGGCAGGAAACGATAATACAAATTACTTTAAGTCGTCGAATTTTCTCAAGAATAGGCAAAGAAGGATTGAACTCTAACGGAAATCAATGGAAGCGATTAAAGAGTATTAAAACCCTCGTCTAAGGGCAAGCATCATTCAGTCGTATCGAGTCTCCACTACGAGTAATTATCGTCCACGCCAGTTGTATCTAAAAAGCTACCAGTCTATACCAGGGACGAGTCTCTCCGAGCATCGTCAAGATTACGGAAGGGCGCCCGCTGTGGACTTCAAATCTGGTACGCCGATCTCTCCGCCGAAAGGACGCAGAGCAAAGGCAACGGCCTATTACACAACATTGAAGAGTCGAGGATAGCAGCAGAGACTCCAACACCGGACTAGGCGACTGATCCACCGATGCAAACAAAGAAAGCTGCTGTCTGTCATCATGAGAGAGAGAGAGAGGGTGAGAGAGAGTGAGAGAGAGAGAGAGAGGGAGGGAGGGAGAGAGCGAGGGAGCGAGGGAGGGAGGGAGAGAGGGAGGGAGGGAGGGAGAGAGCGAGGGAGGGAGGGAGGGCGGGAGGCAATATTTTTTCTCCTTGTTTTACTGAAACTTTGACGTCAAGTCTATAATACTATCAGTTCACATCGGCTCTGTTTGCTCTGAAACGCAGAACTACTCCAAAATGGACCCAAAAAAAAAAAACAGTAAAAGAAACGTACGTTTAATTAAATTTAATTGAAGTAGAATTAGTAATTAATAATATGATATCTCTTAAATTTAAAAATTCAATCAGTCACAAATTTTTTTTATTCTATAATGAAAAATTAAATCAAAATATTATATTTTTACAATATACTAAATTTATAGTAAGTTTAAATCTCCAATATATTGTTATTTTTATAAATTATTTTTATAACATTAAAAAAACAAATAAAGATTTTATATAATGTCACGACTCGTCAGCTGCTCGTACTTTAATACTAAAGTACATAATTTGATTTTCTAGGACGAACTTTATGGTCACTTTAAAATTGGCCTTCATTTTTAAGGTCATTTGAAAGTTATCTTCAGCTTATTAAAAAGGGACTCATTTTGTATTCCGGATTCTGGAGGAGCATTAAATTTTAGGTCTGGAGATATGTACAATATTCACGTCATGGCTCAAAATGATCTACATAGGACACTTGGGGGTTATTAATTTCAAAAGCAAAATAATCTAACCGTTTTACATGAACAGTTTTTATTGCAATAATTTTTTGCAAGGGTTACGAGTTTCTACGCATGATTCATAGCATTTTCAGGATCGTTACTTGTACCTTAGAAGATTTTGCTCACTATTCTTTTTAGGAATCAGTTCATTTATAATTGTTAATTAACAATTGTTTACTCCTATTTACTTTTCTGTTTTCAAGAGTTAAGTGAAGTTCTCTTACTTCGAAATTCAGATAATTGTATTAATTTTCAATAATTGTACTTTTAATCGTAGTGAAAAATGGCACATCTTACTGAACGAGAAAGAATATCTTTGTTGATGATGCGAGGGTGGGGTGATCAAGAGAGAGGTTACAAACAGGTACAGCGTTTATTCAATGAAACATTCAGAGTTGAAGAAAACAACCCTATTTCAAAAAGTACCGTAATTCGTACAATTAGACGTTTTTGAAGAGACAGGTGGTATTAAAGATCGTCCTAAATCAGGTAGATCCAAATCATCGTCTAATGATGAAAAGAGCTTAGACGTATTACAATCATTTATCGAGGACCCCCATTGCAGCATCAGACGTTGTGCACAACAGCATGAAATGGGAGCTGCATCTGTGCACAAAATTTTGAAACTCAACAAATGGCATCCTTTCAAATTAAAGTTGGTACAGGAATTATCTGAAGATGATTTTGATAGAAGGGTAGAGTTTTGTGATGTAATGATGCAAATAATATCTGATGATCCTTTGCTCCTCAATAACATTGTTTTCTCTGATGAAGCCACGTTTGAGTTAAGCGGAACAGTGAAAAGACATAATTGTCGATACTGGAGTAACATCCACATTGGATGAGAGCGGACCACACGCAACATCCTGAAAAAGTAAATGTTTGGGCTGGCATATTTAATGGAAGAGTACTTGGCCCTTTCTTTATTGAAGGTAATTTAAATGCTGCAATGTATGAAAACATGCTTCGAGACCAAATTATACCTGCTATACGGAATTTAACGGGTGGAAATCTGGACGAAATTTACTTCCAACAGGATGGTGCTCCTGCACATTACGGTATTCATGTTCGCCGATATTTAGATGCAACATTTCATGATAGATGGATTGGGCGGAGAGGTACAATTGAATGGTCACCTCGGTCCCCAGACCTAACGCCTCTTGATTACTTCCTTTGGGGATACTTGAAGGATAAAGTTTATGTTATAAAACCACGTGACAAAGAATCACTGATGAAATAGACTTGATACCTCAGCAAATCTTGCGAAATGTTGTTGCAGCCTTTTACAATCGGTTAGCACATTGCTAAACTGTTAATGGGCAACAATTTGAACAGTTGTTGTAAAAAGTTCCTGTCAACGACATTTTAAAAAAATTCAGTTTGGGCGAATAGTCCACTGTCTTGATTTAGTTAGCTGGGCCGCCGATAGTCCTGCCTTAGCTGACTGGGCCGCTAGTGTTCTTGTCTTAGTAGGCTGGGCCGCCGATGGTCTTGCCTTAGTTGGCTGGATCACCCATGATGTTACCTTAATTAGTTGTACCTCCCGTGCCTGAGCAATAAGGCTCATTTTGATTAGACATTTTTTTATTTATCATTTTCTCCCCCGAGGTATGTAGTTGTTGGGCCTAAGGCTTATTTTGATTAGACATTTTTTTATTTATCCTTTCCCCCCCGAGGTATGTAGTTGTTGGGCCTAAGGCTTATTTTGATTAGACATTTTTTTATTTATCATTTTCTCCCCCGAGGTATGTAGTTGTTGGGCCTAAGGCTTATTTTGATTAGACATTTTTTTATTTATCATTTTCCCCCCCGAGGTATGTAGTTGTTAAGCCTAAGGCTTATTTTGATTAGACATTTTTTTATTTATCATTTTCTCGCCCGAGTTATGTGGTTGTCTGGCCTAAGGCTTATTTTACGCCAGTGTCAATTACACCTTCTACAATCCTAATGCAGAATTTAGCGCTGGTGCAAAATGAAGAATTACAACTAGGAGGCTTAATTTGGAAAACTAAAGTTAACCTTCAAATGACCTTGAAAATCAAAGGCAATGTCAATTTAACGCCACCATAAAGTTTGTCTTGCAAAATCAAATTACTTTAGTATTGGTCAGATACGCTCAAAGTTCTTAATAATCGGGATTTCTTGGCTTTCTGCTACTAAATAATCATTTAACCACTAAATGACCTCTGTAGGTCATTTTGAGCCATAACGTGGGTACATATCCAGATGTAAAATTTTGTGCTCTTTCAGAATCTGAAATAAAAAATAGGGGTCCCTATTTAAAAAACTGAAGATGACCTTTAAATGACCTTGAAAATGATAACCAATAACAAATCCAAGGTCATCATTTAGTTCAACCTTAAAAACTTAACAACTTTTGTATTTAACATTTTTTTCCAAAATGCTTACTTTATGTTATAAGTAAGGGGTCCGGAACATTTCGAACACCCTGTATAGTATGTTTATATATAAAAAAAGGATGTGCTTTTAATAATTTTTTTATAACTTACCTTTAAATTAAATATTAGATTTGTATTTTATCGGCTTTCTGTCGAATTTTCATTTCGAAAACCTGATAACGCCTTTAGTTCAATTTAACAAATGATAATAAGGCGTTAAGTTTCATCACAACGATCGTTGAATACCATACGCTAAATTTCATTTAGTGCACGGTATTATTAGCAAATAATGTCTCGACTCTTGCATTTTAATCTTAAGATAGAATGATCAGCTGTGCGACAACTTCAGCGCCTACGTGACTTATCTCCGTCCGTGACTGTATGACTAGAGTGATACAAACTTTCGGGTGCCTGCTTTTAGTTCTTAGATATTTTGCCTGATTTTAAAGTGTTCCCTTTTTCTAATATACTGAATTCTTGATTTTTTTTTAATGGACCCAACATTATTTTCGTAAAATTTAAACTTAATTACTTACTGATGTGGTTATGAAGATTTAGTGGTCGTGAAAAAGTTAAATTTTTATTTCCTATTTTTCGTCATCAAACTTTTTTTTTCATGACATAACAATTCCCGCTGCACGTGCCCGGACATTCCACAATATAAAACAAATTTAATTTGATAATTATACATTTTGTCCGTTAAATCGCGGAATTTATCTAACGCGTCTTTTAATGATAAACCTCTTATTTGAATACCATTCCTTATTTCATTATTTGTTTCCAATGCAGAATGAAAAGAAATTCCGAAGGGTAGAATCGTACTTATTAGTATTAAGTGAATTTGAGTGCGTGATTATTTGCGTGATTCAGCCCGAATTTTCCCTTGAGTGTTTGAGTTTTCTGAAGCGTGTTTTTCAGCGATTTCGGGGCGGTGGTTTGCCCCAGCATCAGCGACCGTAGTAACCAGATAGCAGCAAAGCGGATTTTGCCTCCGTCGCCGAGGACATCCCCGGACTCGGAGCGTCAACGACCACCCTTGGGTCTGAGCCAGCCGGACATCGGACCAAAACGGTGCACGAGCACCTGTCGCCCTTTTAAGTAGTGAGTTGGTGTGATTTTCGCTTGCGATAAGGGTTTGGGAGTTTTGCTGCGGTTAGGGTGACTGAAGCGAATAGAGTTGAGATTAGGTGTTGGTCCGTCAGTGAATAGTACGGGGACGTTGAAATACTATATCACAAATGGCGCGACCAACGTGGGGCTGTTGACGAGGCAAAATCGAGAGGACGCGACGCCATATTTGAATTGAATAGACAGTTGGGGAAAAATTCTTTTTCTTGTTTTAAAAATTTATTTTTCGTTTGAAGCGAGATCGTGTGACGAGATTTTAGTTTTTTTTAATAGCAGTGAGTTAGCGGAAAATTTTTTTTTTTACCCCCCCCCCCCCCCCCATAAATTTTTTTTTTCTCTCCCCAGTATAGAGGAAGCGGATTAAGTGGGAAATTCTTGTTTTTGTTGAGTGAGTAGCGATTTTTTAGGGTTCTCATCCCGTGTGAGTGTGGGTGTTCTAGAAGGAAAATTTTTTTTTTTTTTTTGTTGGAAGAAAACCGCGAGAAAAATAACTTAAGCGTGACGTGACTTGCAAATTTTGCAAGTCAGACTAGGATTACTTTTCCAGGATCGGAGCGTGTGTGTGTGCCGTACCGACGGTTAGGGAACGCGCACCCGAGTAAGCGGGTGACGCATTTCTAAAATAAATTGGTTTTATTTATTTGAAGGATTATTTATTTATTTATTTGTTGATTTGTGCGACAAGAAAAAGAGTCACGTGATCTTTTCCCAGACCACGTTTTTTTTTCAGATATTTATTTTGCGATATTTAGATTGCTGGTTCCGCGACAACCCCGAATAATTTTTTTTTTTTGTTGTTTTTGTTTTTTGTGTGTCTTGTTTTCTGCGAGGAATTTTTTTTTAGTTTTACAGGAAGATTGTCGGGATTTTTTTTTAACAGGAAGATTGTCGGGATTTTTTTTTTAACAGGAAGATTGTCGGGATTTTTTTTTGCCGGAAGATTATTTTTGTTTCGCCGAGTTGAAGAAGAATTAGAGGAAAACTTGGATTTTTTTTGGAAGGAAGAGAAGAAGAGGGGAACGTGTAGGAATTTCGCGACTTTCAGGTTCAACAGGGCAGTTGGGAACGTAGACCGCGAGTGGGAGTTACCAGGGGACGGGAAACAGGGGTGGTCCCTGAGAGGGTAAAGAGAGAGGGAAAGATACAGAAGAAAGAAGAGAAGAAGAAAAATTGTTATAGGTTGTAGTGGTATCAGTTTGCATTCTGTCTTTTATATATATTTATTTAGTTATTTATCTATTTAATTATATTGCGACCCCTGACAGTAAATGTCAAGCCCCCCCGAACCAGCAATCCCACAGTTGTCTGCGTCTGCCCTTCGCGTTCGACCAGAGTTTTATCGGTTATTGCCGCGACTTTCGATCGACGTTACGCGCAAAGAGGAAGCAGAACCCTCAAGTAGAAGAAGACTAGCTTTTACGTCGACACCGGCTAAAAAGGGAGAAATGAACACCGAATTGTACACCAGCTGGGTAGACGGAGCTCGGCAGCAGGAAGCCGAGATTGAAGAGATGGTAAGGCTAGTGTCGAGGATGCAGCCTCGTCAAATCATCCACACCCTAGAGGTGCTGGGGTATAATCAGGAGGGGACACTGCAGCAGCTAAGAGACAGATTAATAAGAGGACAATGCAGGGCAGTGTTGGAATTCGACGCGCCATGGGAGCCGAGTGTCGACGAAGCGGGAGCAGCAGCGAAAGATGAGACAAAGGACGTAAGGAATTACCTACAGGGATTCAAGAGTTGTAGGCGGACGGAAGAGAAAGAAAGGTGGCAGTTTCCTCCAGTACCGACGGCGGTGACATCGACGACGGTTTCCACGACCGTAACAACGACGATGGCAGGAGCGCGATCCAAAATGACAAGTAGGTTACAGGGGACGCAAGCTCCGCCAGGGTTTTCGATGTGGGAACTGTCGGAGAACAGGAGGATAAACGACGCCTCAGAGAACGAAGAAGAGACTCGCAGAAGTCAGAGGACGCCGCGACAGAAATCGCAGCAAGAGACATTCGAAGAAATGGTGGAGAGGGAAGTCCAGAGGCGATTGGCGGAGAGAAGGTTGGCGGAAATAGTGGAGAAGGAGAGGACGCCGCTGCTCGCACAACCTCAAGAAAAGAAGGTACAATCGCCGAAGGTGCCGGAAACCCAGACGGCACCGGTAGAGAAGGCGAACCAGGCGAAGATACCAAGGCGAATGCAAAAGCAGCGAAGATCGCAGGAGGAGGAAGACAGCGAGGAGTAGACGCCGACGTCGGACACAAATGTGGGGAAGCAGCGTGGCGCCGTCCCAAGGAAGAGGAAGTAGGATATCGCAGAGAAGGGAGGGACGACCGCGGCGCACCTGAAGCAGTTGGCGTGAGGGAAGAACCACGACCGCGACAGGAGTCGGATAGGGATCTGAGGAACATGAAGATTCTCCAGGGATGGGGTTTGAAGTTTTCTGGAGAAGGAGAAAACCCCGAGGATTAACTGGAGAGGTTAGAGGATTGCTTCATGTGCACAGGAATGAGCGAGAGGGATCTGCTACATGCACTCCCATGTACCCTGACTAAAAGTGCCAGCAAATGGTACAGGGGAGTGAGGTCAGATCGACTGACATTCATGAAATTTCAGAAAGAATTCCGGATGCAGTTCTTAAGCGAGAAGACGGACGAAGACATTTGGGACGACGTGCGAGCCAGGACGCAAGCGAAGGGAGAGACGATTGCAAAATTTATATTGAACTTTAAACTAATTGTCTCGGCGCTAAGGAAGCCAATGCCAGAGCGCAGAAGAGAGACGGCAATCTGTGGCGAGTGGGGATCAGAAGGCAAGTAGATCAGCCACGACTACGCTTCCTAATATAGGCAGGCCAGTCGTCATACCTGACGTGGCCTTAAGGACCCTACAGAACGACGTTGCCAGAGGACCACCCAACGACGCAAAAGGCGAAGAGCGACGTCCGTCAGCGGAGACGATTGTGCGGCAATACATCCGGGGAATCCAGGCGGGACGTCCCTGGGGGCTACCGAATATGACGAGACCGAGACAAGAGGAGCAGCCAGCACTGAAGCAGGCCATGGCGAGTGGATTCAGGGTAAACAAACCGGCCCCCGCGTCGAAAGGCTTTGGGATGGCCCAGGCCTTGGCCTGTTTGTATGGCAAACCTGCAGGTCCGTCATCAGCGGTGGCTACGTCCGGGAGTCAAGCTGGAAGTACCGGGGGTACGTCTAGCTTGGGAGGGGGAATGGCTGAGCAAGGCTCAGCAGAGGCTCAGTAAGGCCGAAAACAATCCCTCAACCCGGGGAGGAATGCTGCAGATAAGAAGAAGGTAGCAGGGGTTTCCAGCGACGGCCGGCCCTTCGTGTGGCTGAACATAGGTGGGGAGAGATACAAGGCCCCCTAGACACCGGGGCCGCAGCGTCGTTGGTAGGAGCACAGCTGACCAAAAGGTTTAGAAGCCGGCTCCAACCCAGTATGACGGAGGTTACAGGAGTAGTTGGCGGAGCAACCACGAGAGTCGAAGGGAACCTCAAGGTAAACATGGAGGTAGACGGAATGAACCAGGAAATGGTATTCCGTGTCATTCCATCCTTAGAACAAGAGGTGATACTAGGCATTGACTTTTGGAAAACCTGGGCCATCCAGGTGGATATGGTCAAGGGAACGTGGAAGAGACGCGACGGTGGGTGGCACGTGTTGAATGGAGTTGCGGAAGAAAATGAGATTTTTGCGGAGTGCGCCGGAGTCTCGGAGGTATCAGAAGAGCAAAAAGAAGTAATCAATAAGTTACTGAGCCGATACCTGCCGGCAACTCCAGTGGAGACCCTCGGAGCGACGACGTTGACCCAACATCACATTGATGTCCAGGGGGCCGCACCGATCAAGCAGAGGTTGAGACGAATGTCGCCAATGATGATGAAAGTGGCTCAAGACGAAGTCGCAAAATTGGCGGCGGACGGCATAATAGAGCCTTCTGAAAGTGATTGGTGCAGTGCCCCCGTCATCGTCAAGAAGTCCGATGGGAGTTACCGGTTCTGCATCGATTACCGCGACTTAAATGGGGTTACGAAAAAGGTGGCGTACCCCATTCCGCGAGTCGATAATACGCTGGATAAGTTGAGGGAAGCTAGGTTTATTGTGAAGATAGACTTGAAGCAGGCGTATTATCAGATCTTGATGGGAGAAGCGAGCAAGAAGTATACGGCGTTCGCGGTTCCAGGGTCCGGATTATGGCAATTCACAAGAATGCCTTTTGGACTGACAAACGCACCCATGACGTTCCAACGACTAATTGATGTGCTGTTCGGTCCAGAGGTAGAACCATTTATATTCGGATACCTGGATGATATCATTATTGTGACGGAGACGTTTGAGGAGCATATGAAGTGGCTGGAGTTCGTGTTAAAAAGGCTAAAAGAGGCAGGGCTGGTTGTCAATCGCAACAAGTGCGAATTCTGTTGCTCCAGCGTGACGTATTTGGGGTTCGTCCTGGACCGCGACGGATTGCGACCAGATCCTGAAAAGGTAGCTCCAGTAGTAGAGTACCCAGCTCTTAGAAACCTCAAACAGTTGCGACGGTTTTTAGGAATGTTGGGGTGGTACGCGAGGTTTATCGAAAACGATGCAGAACTGAAGGTGCCTCTACTCAATTTGTTGAAGAAGGGTCAGGAGTGGGTCTGGGAAAGAGAACAGCAGCAATCGTTCGAGCAGCTAAAGAAGGCGTTGACCACAGCGCCGGTCCTGGCCAGGCCTGACTTCGCCCGACCATTCACGGTACAATGCGACGCGAGTAACTACGCTTTGGGGGCAGTGCTGACGCAAGAAGGGTAGGATGGCGAGCATCCAATTGTCTACATCAGCCGGGTGCTTAATTCCGCGGAGAGGAATTACACCACGACGGAGAAGGAATGCCTGGCGTTAATCTGGTCAATCCAGAAACTGAAGCCTTACCTGGAGGGCTATGCGTTTACGGCGATTACGGATCACAGTGCCCTCCGGTGGCTGCAGAATTTGAAGGAGCCGACCGGAAGATTAGCCTGATGGGCGCTCGAACTCCAACAGTGGGACGTGACAATCGTGCACCGAAAGGGGGTGCTCAATCATCTCCCCGATGCACTCTCCCGGATGTACGAGGAAGATGGAGTTGAAGTATCGGCGTTTGAAGAAATCGAGGACGAGTGGTACGTGCGGCGAGTGGAAGAGATACAGCAGACCCCGTTTAAGTTTCCCACGTGGCGGGTGGTGGACGGCCTGTTGTACAAGCACCGAACGGATGAGTTGCTCGACCCTATCACAACGCCAGACGAAGGATGGAGGTTGGTGGTACCCTAAGAACCACCGAGGCAGAGTGTTGGAGGAGGCATACCTTGCTCCCTCCTCTGGACATCTGGGTATTGAGCAGACCCATGATAGGATTGCCAGAGAATATTATTGGCCGGGGCTGTGGAACGACGTTCACGGGTTCGTGACGACCTGCCGGGAATGTCAGACCTACAAGGTTTCCCAACAAGCACCGGGAGGTCTGATGGGAAAGCGAATCGTTGAGCAACCTTGGACGGTGGTTGCCGCGGATTTGATGGAGTTCCCTCCCAGCCGCAGCCAACACAAATATCTCGTGGTATTCATGGATCTCTTCACGAAGTGGATCGAGATGAAGCCGTTGAGGACCGCGACGGGAAAGGCAGTAGTTCGAGCGTTTGAGGAGTTGATCCTGTTCCGCTGGGAGACTCCTTGGTATTTCCTAACGGATAACGGGAAGGAATTCGCCAATAAGTTTCTAACCCAAACTTTAGAGGAGTACGGGGTGAAGCATATTACGACTCCCCCGTATCATCCTCAGGCGAACCCAGTGGAGCGGAGCAACCGAATCTTGAAGACCATGATCGCGATGTACGTGAAGTCTAATCATCGAGATTGGGATGTTCACTTGCATGAATTTAGGCATGCCGTAAACACCGCGACCCAGAAGACGATGAAGGTTTCTCCGGCATTCTTGAACTTAGTAAGACAACCCGTTCCAGTTAGAAGTCTGAGGCGGAAGGTCGAAAGGGAAGCGCCGGTGGTCTTAACGGACCCGGAAGTGTGGATAGATCGGTAAAAAGGTTGGAGGCATTACGAGAGCTTGTAGCGCAGCGAGTGGATGAAGAGAAGGAGAAGCAGAAGAGGGTATATAATAAGGGCCGGCGAGACGTGAGGTTCGATGTAGGAGACTTGGTACTGTGGAGGGAGCATTATTTGTCGAATGCAGCGCAGAAGTTTTCGGCGAACTGGCGCCGAAATACGACGGCCCGTATAAGATATTGGAGGTGCTCTCTCCAGTCGTTTACCGAATCGAGACGGATAATAACAAACAGACCCCCAAGGTCCATGTTTCCGATTTGAAACGGTATTTACCCCCGCGCGCGAGTAAGGGAACCCGGGAGGAGCAGAATGGGTAGTGCAGACAACTGGTAGGTAGGGTATGTGCGAGTAAGAAGAAAGGAATTTCGTTTTTTTTTGTTTGTTTTTGTTTTGTATAGAGAAGAGACATGTCGAGCAGCCAGAAAGACCAGAGGGAAGAGCAGGAGGAGCGAAGGGCTCGGCACGAGGCTCTGCGGACCCTCGAAGCGGCCATCCAACGAAGATTGCGGCCCACCCGCTGCCACCCTTGGAGCCCGAGGTAATGAAGTCCTGGAAGGAGGCGGTCAGACGGACGGAGGCGATTCCGCGACGGGGAGGACTCCACCCCAACGCAGCGACGGGAGTCCCGCAGACCCCGGAGAAGGTCCGCGAGCGGCGACGGAGGGCAGCAGAGCTGCAAATTGCGCTGGAGGCGGAGGACTCCAGGTGGGTGGACGCAGAGTTGGCCAGGTGCGAGGTGGATGGAGGTGGGTCCACCCGTGCTGGTGTACACGGGCCGCCTCAGGGTTTCCATTGAAGGACAGAGTGCCGGCCAGCCCGATATCGGAGGTTACGAGGATGGTCCAAGGTATGGTGACCGAGGAACCGTTGGGACGCGTTAGGAGGGTGACGCCCAAGTTGTCGTGGTTTACAAGTGATCCCACACCGATGGAGGTAGGAGACATTCCTCTGCCGAGGACCCCAACCTCTTTGCGACGGCCGCACGGGAGGCCCCTGGTATCCGCGGAACCAGATAGGGTTATTCGAACTGGGGATTCTCGGGATGAGGGGCGTGGGGGGGAGGTGTTCGAAGTCGGGGCGGTGATCCACGAGATCCGCGTCCCGCTCCCCCAGCGCAGTGGCCAATGCTGCGTTATGACGATGGCTATAAACGCCATCGTTATAACCCGCGCGGCAACTGACGCTGGACGACTATGAGTCGCCAAACCTGCCACGTGCCCGAACTCCGAGCCCGAGCCGGGACTCCTAGCCGCCGGATGCCAGCCGTGGCGGGCAGAAGCCCGAAGAGGAATCCGTCAAACTCCCTGTCCTCCTCCAAAGCCCGCGACGCTCCTAGGAGCCGAAAGCCCCGCGACGCTTGAGAGCGCATTAGGCGTCTCGAGGCCCAGCGATACGGAAGAAGACCGCCCGGGACTGCACCAGCAGAGGACCTGACAGGGAAAAAAGGAGCCTAGACGGCAGGAGCCGGACCCCCCGGAGGGAGGGCGTCATGTTCGCGCGCGATCTGCCCTGTGGAACCTCCACCGCGGGAGGCCTGTTATAATTGTTGGCAGGTAGGCCACTCGAAGGTGAGGTGCCTTTCCGC